>JAPYYX010001979.1:0-19377 GCA_030522605.1 Cremastinae sp. B BG-2022a
GATGATCGGTGTAGAAGTTATAGTGGTCACCGTGGAAGGCCTTTTTCTGGACAGCGGTCCGTAAAATATATTATATCTGCTCCATTTGTGATTTTTTTATACTAAAAAAATTATGAAACATAGTAAACAATATACCCTTCACTATGGAAAAAGAAACGGTTCGAAAACTGCAATCATTTTCTCAAAAAAAAATTCAAAAATACGTGCTTTTTTCGGCCGATGACTAGGTGTACCCCCTTAAAAATCTATTGTACTTTTGTATTTTTTAGATATATATATTTTTTTATTTTATATACTTTTTAATTATAAAGGAAAAAAGATCCTTTTCAGTCTTTGAAGAGAGTTATTTACGTGCTACTTTTAGAATTGCGAGAAAAATCAAAAAATGTATATAAGTTCTCGATATTATTTTGCGGATCAAAAAATGTGTTTCACATCACTATATGTCTTGCTACTTCTGGGTCCGGCTATCGAAACTAATAGATTTTTTTATAACATAAAAAAATATTAAGACCAGATTATTTACGAAAATACATATCCTCGATTGAATTTGGACTTATTCGAAGCGTTTTAGATCGTATAGCTCTCAGACTCCGTCCGACGGCGAATACATCTCGATTCGCTGTGTCGAATGTTTTCGGTCTCAGTAGTTAGGCAAATCACGTCCTAATTTTATTTCGCATTGCAAAAAAATTACTATCGTAAAACAATTTACAAAAAAAAAAATTCTTTGCCGTCATTGATTGCGCATAAAAGTCAACTACAAAAAACAAATAAACGTACTGCAGATTTGACGTGGTACACATCCTCAGAAACTCGAATATTTTTCTTTGATTAATCCCGATGGAAATGAACTTATCAGATTTCAGCAGATATTGTAATAATCTCTCAAAAAATTACAAAAATGAGAATTTGTAAATATTTCACCATAATTCAATATATTTTTTGTGCTTTTTCCAATCGCCGATCATAAATATCTAATTTCTGATAAAATTTCACCGAATTTGACATCTTTTGTCATAGAGGAACTAATTTAGTTTTTTTTTTAGTTTTTAGTTCCTCTATGACAAAAAATGTCAAATTCGGTAAAATTTTATCAGTAATTAAATATATATGATTGGCAATTGGAACAAGCACAAAAAATATATTGAATATTTAGTTTTTTTTTAGTTTTTAGTTCTTCTATGACAAAAAATGTCAAATTCGGTAAAATTTTATCAGTAATTAAATATATATGATTGGCAATTGGAACAAGCACAAAAAATATATTGAATTATGGTGAAATATTTACAAATTCTCATTTTTATAATTTTTTGAGAGATTATTACAAATATCTGTTGAAATCTGATAAATTCATTTCTATCAAGGAACGATTTGAATCGACATATAATTTCGTTGGATTTCACCGTTGCAGGCTTCAAAGATATCACAAGCTCAACATTCAGCTAATTCGCTACTGATTGCTGATTAGCATGTTAAAGCAAAGCTGTGAATATGAAATTTGTGCTTTTTCGAATATGATGCGTTTGGTTATTGATAATGCTATGTAATAATTCATGGAGTCTATCAAAAATTGTTTTTTTTTTACTTACGGAACTGCCGACGCCTGACACTTAATAGTGTCAGCGATATTTTGTTCGGAGTAGAGTCCAATCGGAGAATTGAATTGCTTATGGACAACCTGTCGAAACAAAACCAATTCATACGTGGAATAATGATCGGGCAGGTCGCTAATTCGTTTGTTGCTCATTTTTTGCATTTCTCATTGCTGCATTTTTAATGCACGAATTTTCTTTTTTTCACTCTCTCACTCTTTGCGCGGGGATCAATGGGCAATGAGCTTAAAAAATTCTCAATTATCGTCAATGCACTTTGTTTTTCTGCAATTTTCAAAATTTATTAGTAATTCGAAAAATACTCGAAACACAATTTTTGTGATGGTGACAACTGGGTGACATCGCAAGAAAGCCTTCGCAGCTGATTTTTTCAATGCTATATATATTAATTTATATATTTGTTACATGGAGGTAGTGAATATTTTACCAGTTGCAGATTTTTATGTACAATGAAAATATTTTAATTTGATGCTTATAATTTTATCGGGTCACACACGTCTTTTGGTGTTCTCTTCTCATCTCCGTTAAATATTTATTTTTTTTTCCTTCTTGGGTCATCCATAAATGCAATCAGCAAAGAAATTAAATCAAACGTAGTGTTAGGTAAGCTTATGATTCGTGTAAATGAAAATAAAATGCAATGAAAGGCCTCTCAATGGTGAGCTTGAAACTGAAAACCAGATGAGTCAATTAAAATCATAATCGATATAACGGTCGAATTAGAATTTCTGTAAAAAAAAACATCATGTCATATTTTCAGTCTGTTACAGAAAACCTTGGCTCGCTTCGTTCGTTTGTTTCTCTTTCTAAGCAAAAGCGATTCGTAGAAATTAACGATGCAAACCTTTGGAACTTCGTTCGGTCCCAAGACACGCTGCAAAACTGATTCCGCAACCTAAACGTTAAACAATTGAATTTTTTTCCTCGAATTTACCTTTTGATCATTTTTAATTTTTTTTTTTTGGTGTGATGATAAATATTTATAGTTCTGTGGGGATGAAATCATGATGGAGGATTGTGAGATGAATAAATTAATATCGAACGCAAATTTTCGTCCGGTCACAAGACACGATTTTGCAACCTAAATTCAAAAATTGAATTTTTTCTTCAAATTTATCTTTGATCATTTTTAATTTTTTTTTGTGGTCTGATAATAAATATTTATAGTTATGTGGGGATGAAACCGTGTTGGAGGATTGTGAGATGAATAAATTAATATTGAACAATTTTCGTCCGGTCACAAGACACGATTTTGCAACCTAAATTCAAAAATTGAATTTTTTCTTCGAATTTATCTTCAGATAATTTTCTTATTTTTTAGGATTGATATAGAAGTTAGGTGGAGATTAAATCGTGTTGGACCATTCCT
The DNA here is from genome assembly GCA_030522605.1 of Cremastinae sp. B BG-2022a. Taxonomy (NCBI): domain Eukaryota; kingdom Metazoa; phylum Arthropoda; class Insecta; order Hymenoptera; family Ichneumonidae; species Cremastinae sp. B BG-2022a. Next base: position 2,986 of record JAPYYX010001979.1, read on the forward strand.
AAGTAAATAAATAAATAAATGAATCGGTATCGGTCGTCAATTTTCGTTCAATCTCAAGACTCGTGAAACTGATTTTGCAACCTCAACATAAAATAATTATATGAATAATAAATAATTAAAATTTTGGCTTTAAATTTATCTTTGGATCGTTATTTGATTTTTTTTTATCGATGTCATAATTTTGTGAGGATTTTGGGAGTATGAGACGATGAATGAATCAACATTGGACGCTAATTTTTAACAATTCGATTGGCATGGCGATCATTTCGTCCTCGTGGTCCCGTTTATGGTCCCGTTGATAGCTCTTTTTGCTTTTTTCTATCCGGATTTAGCATGACGGTATATGAAACGTACATGTGGTGCTGATTGTAGTACATACTAAATCTACGTACTTTTTGTTTCATAGCAACCTCGGGATTAGTGATCTCGTAGTGATGAGGAGCGGCTCTGATCATTGGATTCGGATGGTGGCGGAGATAGCATTCACCTAACGGAGCATCCTTCTTGACCTTTGCGCCTGGCAAGACCAGAGGAGTCGTCCGATATGGCTGGAACAAAATAAAATTTTGTTTAAGGTGATGTTCAAGTGTCCTATATCGTGGAAAATCGAACTTTGCTATTTTCTCTGAAAATAAACAATTTTCGAAGAAAAAAAAAGAATCACGTTGTTCTCTTTCCATCAAAGAATAATGTGATTCTCTTGTTTTTTTCGAAAATATCAAAAATCTGTGAGAAAATAGCAAATCCGTTTTGCATCTGTCCCTCTCGCACTCGTAAGGGTTAAAATTAAAGATATGTAGACCCTTTTTAAAAAATCACAGAAAATTGCTGAAATTTTGGCACATTATTTGTGAATGTTTAAAAATTCTCTTCCAAATTTGGAAAAGATCGACTGAAAGGTTCAAAAGATATTTAATTCTCAAGTCGTTCCAATTTAACGTTGTCTCTAGTGGAAAATTCACAAATTTGATTTTAAAAATTATTCAAAACATAAGTTTTTGTTCGTATTTTTTTTTCGACAATTGGCACATACGAACAATGTTAAAAACTAGATTTAAACAAGTTTGACTTTTGTTTTTTAATTTTTTAAACAATAAATATTAAAATTGTTAATAAAACGTTAGCAAAGTATCGAGTATCGTTGTAAATAACATAACACATCAATTTTCTAACAAAAAAACAAAGGTTACATTTTAAAATTTATTATGAAAAAGTAACTTTTATCAGAGATTGTACGGCCTATACATCGTTAAGACGAAGTCTTATCTCTATCAATAATTGAGTAAAAAACGGCAATTACAAATTATTATTGGCTCAAACATTAAAATAATAAATATTTTTAACAAAAAGAATTTCTCCTTTGGGACATCGTTTTAAAGAGGAGTGTGAACTAAATTATTATGCATGGAATTTATCAAAAATTCATGATTTCGTTCTTCAGCATTAAGTAATGAATTTTGAAATTTTTTCAGATTTTTTTTTATCTAGTGCTCGAGTTATTCATCATTATAGACGGATTCTCATACCCAGAGTATATATATGTACGTGAACGAAATTTAAACATGTAAATTTCAAATTAAATTACTCTCGACAACCAAGCAGAAGAAAAATCTGAAAAAATTGGCTTTTCATATTCGATACTGAAGAACATCGTTACTAAATTTTTAATAACATAATATTTTTAGTCTGTTTCTAATAATAATGAACACAGAACTTCCCTAAAAACGTTTCTCAAGCTTCGCAGATCAAGATTCGTTTGTAAATAAAAGTTTTCCGTCATTCCTAACAAAACAATTGTTACAGTAGAATTTTCTATGACGAGCCATGGCAGATATTCATTCGTTTTTTCTTGTATTTCCTCCAAATTACGAAACTCTGCAGTTGGACGACAATTGTGCCACGAAACAAACATACATATTTTTCCATTTTTTTCGAGCTGAAAATTTGGAAGCTCGCCAAACGTTGGCGAGGAGGGTCGAAGTTATTCGTCGAGCTTCGTAAATATATTTAATTATAACTTTATTCACGGTACAGATAGTATTTTAGTTCGATACGGTTGGTTGACCGGAAAAATAAAATTCGGCTCGAGCGATTTTCGACCCTCGTTAGTCTCGTTAAACTGAAATAATTTGATTTTCATCAAAATTCTGTCAGTTACAGGCGTGGCGGAGTGGAAAATCAATCCTGGAGCCAAAATTTGCAATTAAGGGAACGTCAATTAATTTCCAGTCGATGCGAAGCTGGGCAACGTTTACTTTTATACGAGACTGAAGTAAAAGAAAAACGTCGATGGACTCAGGAAAGGCCTGAGGAAAAATCTTCCAACGAGCAGGACCGTCGATATGGACTCAAAAATAAAAAGTAAAGAAAACAAATTTTCGCTCGAAAACAGCGTCAACAGTGTCCGATGTGAACACGTGTCAAAAAAAAGCTCAAACATTCATGAAAACATGAGCGATGAAAAAAAAGACCGCTCATCACTCGGACATGATTTTTCGAAGCGTCCGAAAATTGTTTTCACTCGGAGCTTTCTCAACACCGGAAATTCGCGTTTCTTTGTGCTCTCTCGCAATTTCTGGCTCCACCGAAATTTCATTATTCACCGGTCTAAAGTAGAATAATAAAAAAATTACGTAACACGGAGATATATAGGCAGGATCAGGTGCGATAAAGCTTGGCAAGGGACTTCTGACGACGTTATGTCACGAGTCCAACGAGAATTTTCTCCTCATGCCCATCATTACGAAATTTTCTCAAAAGTGATGAATTTGCAGTCTACTGCTCCATTAAAATCGAAACTCGTCGTTATCCAAGGTCATTTTTTGTTTATATTTATTTTGTATTTATATTTATTCGTATTTTTGTATACGTTCGGTGCAAATCCTCAAAAGTAATTTTCATGTCACTATTAATACGAAATTTTCATAATGATGAGGTCCTTTCAACATGGATTATTCAGTCCTTCATTTTCATCCAAAAGAATTATTCGCTTTTATTGTTCATTCATATTTATATTTATCTCAGTTGAGTTTGAATTCTCCAGAATAATTTTTAATTCACTTCAATCTACACGAAATTTTCTCAAAATTTATTAAATGGTCCATTAAATTTGAAACTTCTTGTTTTATTATCCAAATTATTTTTTATTTTGAATTCTTTATTCATATTTATAAATTGAACTCGAATACTCCAAAGTAATTTTCATTTTATCTCGTCTCCCGGAAAACTTGTAAAAGCTCAGTAACGACTTGACATTCTCCGGTTTATTCTTATTGTTAGATCTATAAAAGCGAAGAAATAAGAAGTACGAGCGAGCGACGTTTCAACGGCGCGTTGAACGCCTGTTGGACGTCTCGTTGGACTCGCTCTTGGACAAGAAGTTATATTTGAAGGGTCATGACTTTGAAGCTTGGAAAATCGTGAAAAGCTCAAGGGCAGATTGCGCAATACGTGTTTACATAGAACAAAATTATTACGCTAGATGAATCCCCGCAAGAATTTATAAATAATTTTTTTTTTTCGTTCCAAATTGCAAAGCTTTTGTCATGATGAAAAAATTCACCATTAATTTCTTTTGTTTATACTCTTAGATCCACGTGTCTCAAAAGCACGCGCGTGAATCGTTTTTATTCAATTATCCATTTGATTAACAATTATGGGAATTTTTTCATCACAAATAGGTCAGAAAAATTATGTTGGTTATATGGAAAGTCTTTATAAAATACAGTCAACGTTGATTCTCGAAATAGACGAAGGCCCAACCGAGCTGGCAAAAATACCGCGAACTCTTGACGTATTTGTCTTTGGTTGTGTTGGTCCGTGAGCGTCTCCGTGAGTTGCCACATCACGAAATATTCGATAAATTTTTCGCGACATTTTTGTTTTTCTTTCTCGAATCCGGCAACACGCGCCACGTGAAATTTACTGGAGCTCTCACTTTTTTCTCATTTCCGAGAGAATATAATTTCCTCTCTTATTCCTTTATTCTGAACCGGCCAAGTTTTTTTTGCGATTTAATGAGAATGCGCTGAATCCCTCGCGAAATAAGCGTCTTCAAAGAAAAACGAGGTACAACAATCTCGGTGAATAAACGCGATTGCCAAGACGGGAAGACGTTGAAATTTTGGCTGACACCTGTTACTCTTTCGTTTTTGAATTAAAGAATTTTTTTATTTTGTTCCTGGCTGTCATTTTTCACGTAGAAAAATAAAATTTGACGTTTTCAATTTTATTGGGGGAAAAAAATGCACGTTGGCACGAAGATGAGAAAACCAATTTGTATAGCGGTCTTAATTATGACCAGGCGAGCTGATAAGCTAATGGATATAAATTTTATGAGGCAAAGGATGGAAAAGTTATAAATCGTTGATATACATCGGAACCGGGATAATAGGGCTCTTTGATGATTCGGTACATGAAATTTTAACACGCTTTCGCTCTCGTCTCTGATACGCTGGCGGTTTATCAAGAACCAAATGCATTTCGGCCAAACGGAGACTTGCATCGTAAAGCTCTTTCACCATCGTCAACTTTTTTTCACTTTTTCATAATTTTTTTTTATTAATTTTACTCTCTTTGTCATTTTATCTATTCCGTTATTTGAAGTTTATTTTTTCAAAGTTTCTTTATTATTTTATTTTACATTTCATAAAACGTATACACTAATTTTATTTTTAACGAAGTTTATTATTTTAAAATTTATTGAAATTTGTTTTTGAATTAACTGGCACGATCGAATTGAAAAGTGTTGTTTAATTTTTGTTAGTTATTTTTAATTAGTTTTGAGTAGTTTAATTCAATTATTTTTTTTGCAAATTTTTAATATTTTATTGCTAATTTGACGTATAGTTGCAACTGAAATATAAATAAACGTTTTTTTGCTTATCTATCTATATCTATCTTTCTCTAGTATTCGCAATGCAAACAAATCCGAACAGCTGTTCTTCTTCTTGGTGTTTATACGCCTAGTGAACGTCGATGTGTTAGAAGTCTGAATTTTCTTAACGAGCGAAGACGATTGCCCGGCTAGAAATATCGACTCTCTACTAACTGACCTATTCTGAAAAATTTCATTTCCGCTTTAGATTAGTTTTCATTTAATGGATACCACAAATAATTATATTTGTAAAAAAAAACGATTTTAGTAAAAAAAAGTAATTTTTTGACATTTTACGAAAAATATTATTTTCTGAATTTTTTTAACGAGTGGAGACGATTGCCCAGCGAGAAATGTCAATTTTCTTCTTAACTGATTTATTTTGAAAAATGTAATTTTGATTTTGAATTAGTTTTCAATCAACAGGGCCAATAAATTATTTTTATTTATAGAAAAATTCAACTATTTTTGTAAGAAAATAATTTTCTCTTCACGTTTTCCGAAAGAAATAAAATTATAATTTGTGATTTTTATTTGGCAGATTAAAAATTTTTGTAGCGACAGCATTCTGCGATTCAAAAGTCTCTAGTTTGTATTTATTCGAATCTATTCTTATAGTCATAGAAAAAAAATAGAAATTCAGTATATTCAGCTTTTTCTCAGACCATAAATTGTCACAAATTATTATTATCGTTCGACAGAAGAATTTTCCCACATTAAAATTCTCAGAGTAGGAAAATAAAATGAAAAATATTTTATTTTGCTCTTTCTCAAAGCGATTCAATGAATCTGGAGTAACTTTCTTTCAACACGACGAAATTTGTATCAACCAATTTTCGACTTTAGCAATAAACGAAAATTATTTAATTTTTTCCACGCTCCAAAAAATGCGTGAAAAATAATTTAATGTCTCGAACGTACGTGCAAAAAGCGCTTCGCGTGTTTCAGTAACCCAGATTTTGCAAACGAAAATAGCGTATTGAAACGATGAAACACTGCGAGATGGGTTCGAAAATCTCAGACGGTCGAGTTTTATTGCAACATTATTATAATATGAGAGCACCGACAGTCGTCATTCTCCGATTTCAATCCCTCGATCTCATCTCTGAATTTTTATATTTAAAAAATAATAACAATAATAATAAAATGTAATAACGAGACAAAGAGATTTTTGAAGGGATTAATTAAAACTGACGATTCTCTAATTTTGAAGTTCGAGATCGAGAGCGTTTCGAAATTGTGTCAAGGTATGCGCGTTACTCGGTCAAATGCCTCTCCCGTTCTTCTGGTTATTATTATTCGCCCTTATTCCCCTTTGTGTCCACGTGCGGGTACGATAAAAAATAAAAATAAAACGGTGCATCCGATAATCTGATAAAAAATTTCATAAAATTCGATAAAAAAGAATTTTTTAATGATCTGGTGAAATTTTGCTTTTTGTCACTCATCAATTTTGTAGTGTTTACTATGACATCAATTAACATTTTGAGAACACTGTTTAAACAATATATTAATTAACATTTTTTAAACAATCAAAAAGAAAAATTTTACAAATAAAAATTTTTTTTAAAAATTACACTTAATTTTTTTTACATTATTAAACATGTGTTTGATGTAAAAAATTAGTGTAATACAGATTTGTAGTTTTTTATTCATATTGAAGATGAGTGAATTTTTTATAGGAAAGGATATTTAATTTCGTTAGATTTAGAGTTTCGTAATTTTTGGACCGTTTAGTGAATTGTATTTAAAAAATTTAACCTGACATTACATTGACAGAATTTTAGGCACTTTTCACGGTTTTAAAAATGTCTTCCAAACATCCTTAAACTTCATGCAAATCTTCGTACTTGGCCACCTGCCCCTCGCGAAATTCGATACGGTGACAGAAAATTTGAACGCGCTCACGCGACGCTGCGATGGATGGACCAACGCGCTCCAAAAATAGATATATAGATATAAAAACATTTTAATGAAAACGATTAATGGAACATCTTCGAGCTTTACTAATTTGTTATTTTACCTGTCTATTTACTGGTGAATTTGGTATTTCACTTTTTTCGTCATATTGTAAAAAACAAAAAAATTTCGAAATTATTTTTTTTTCAATTTCTTTTTTGTTCAAAGTAGTTGCGATTGAATGAAATTTTCCACGAGTGTCAACGTCTGCGACACGTGACCTGTAATGAATGAACTAACACGCTCTAAAGATAAACAATAAAGTTTTGCATAATTTAGAACTTTTGAAAATTTTATAATTTTTATAAAATTTTTAATTTTTAAAAATCTTTAAAGATGAGCAATGAAGCAAAATTTTGATGGAATGATAATATTACTGATAGAAATTTTAGATTTTATTTTGTATTTTAATTACTTCCACTAAAAAAATATTGTACAAAGCAAAGAAGTTTTTTAATCAAACACGAGTCCACAAAACTAATGGACTAAGTGCTCAATTCATTAACATAGACATTGTAACATTTTAGTGAAAATAATTTACGAAATAGTGAAAAAAAAATGAAATAAAATTATCAGCATTATTTTGTCGCATCCATTATCCATTTGATTAAATTTAAAAAACCGCATGTACCAACGTAAAAAGCACAAAAGCCTCTTAATTATTTTTTTTCTCATTTTATTTTTTTTTCGTACCCAGTACGAAGCAGCTTCTTCCTCCTTGGGTCGTCTCTCGACGGTGTAATAGTATCTCGTCGTGTAACCCGGCATTCTGTATTTTGTTTTGACTTCTCTTTCGTTCACTCTACAAGAATCGATACTTCATTAAAAACTTTTTATTAAATCCAAATCCTAATTTTTCTTCGTTTTTTTTTCTTGTGTTTCAGAGGGAAAAATAATGAAAAATCTCCTCGAATGGCTCGACTCGTCTGCCGATTTTTCGGAAGGACTCACTCTTCTCAAAAGTTCTCGTATAACGCGCTGGCTCGATGCGCAGGCGGCTACTAACTCTGGCGTTTAAAACGAAGTGGCGTCTCCCTCCACGATTTCTCGTTCCCGCTTCTTTGTATATTTCACACGGGCACACTCATACACGATTTAACAAAATTTTCGATAACTCCACCTTCAACTCCTACGTTTTTCGTCTCGATGCTATTTGGTGTGCTCGTTGCGCGATTCTTGTGACGTCCACGAAGAATCCGCACCCTCAATATCCAGATCTTCATTTTGTTCACTCCCTTCTCGATTTCTCGGTCGTTGTCTCATTCGGTATTGTAACTTTTGATTTGCAACGATCTTATCCCAAAACTTTCAATAATTTTTTATTATTTATTATTATTATTGTCGTTATTTATTATTCTGTTAAATTTTTGATGTTGTTATTTTTTTTAATCATTTTGTGAGAATTGTTTTCGATATAAATACGCAAGAGTAAAATTAGAGATAACAATTTATCTATTTTTATAAATTTAAAATGGAGCAAATCTTTTTTCGACGTTACTCATGTTTCTTTTAACCAATGTAAATATAAATAATTTTTGAATGTGACAAGTATAGTAATTTTAATTTTTAATTATTTGGGTGAAAGTTATCAGAAAGTGAAGTTACGAAGCTTTATCATTATCTGATTATTCTGATTTGTTGATATTTTTTTTTAGTTGTTTTATAAGGATTTTTACGTTTGGGTTTAGAATTTATAAGAATAATTTAGAAATAGTAAAATTAGAAAGATTCATTTTTATACGTCTTGATTGAAGCAAATCCTTCTACGAGTTTTCTTTCTTTTAACCAATGAAAATATTTTTAAAAATCTTGGGACATTAGCATGGTAATTTTTATTTATAATTATCTGTGTTAAAATATTTTTATTTATTTTGTATTTATGTTTTTCAGTTATCCGGAGCGACAATGCGTGGAAGTTATCAGGACTTGGAGCTACTGAGTTTTAATGGGAGAAAATGATTTTTCAAAGCTTTATTCTCGATGCGAAAAAGGTATTTATAGAATCGCGAATTTGCCTCTAAATATCCGAGATTGTCGTGGTCCATCGGACACATGTAATGCATTTGTCATTTCTGACCGAGCGCCGGTTCTCTTCAGTCCTGAGAAAAATGCTTTTCTCACCACTCACCAATCGCTAGTGTATACAACACTATAGAGAAATTATTTTGGTAAAATTTTTTAATGGCTTTCAAAAATATGAAAATATTTAATCTCTCGATTTCGATCAAGAGACTCCGAGTCACCATGAGCGCTCATATTCAAAACATAAAAATCTGGAGCATGAATTATTATCATCATTCTACATAAAATATTGATTTAAAAAATAGTGTAAAAAACTATCGATAATGCAAAGTTTAATAAATTTTAACAAAATTTCTGATTAAATTCATCAAGCAATTTTTATGCTAAAAAATTAATTTCTGTTGATGGTAAAATTTATAAAACAACTTGAAATGTATAATTATAATAATTAATAATTAAAAATTAAAAATATAAAAATATCAAATCATTTGTCCTGTCTCATTAATGAAGTGAATTCGAACTTGTATTTTGATCTTCTTCAGCATAGTAACTGATAAAAATCATTAAACGTTTCTCAGCTAAATGTGAAAAGATCTTCGTAGTGTTCTCTCGAGTCATAAAGTTTTCGGAGCCAACGATTGTCGGGAAAACCCGATACTCGTTAACACACTTGTAGTTCCATTATATATAATGCCATATAGACGGTTGCACGCGAGTATACGGTCGATACACAAGACCATTTTGTTTTTGGAGTCTCTTGATTCAACGCACCGTACCTACACACTAAAATCGTGTTGCTTCGGTCAAAATAGCGCTTCGACTTAAACCTATATTTAGATACCCGAGGCGTTTGCCGCGTACCCTTGCATAATTTTTGTTAAAACGTCTGCTTGTCAATAGATCGTCTCGCGACGTCGAGTTATCGACGTCGGTCCATCAGGATTTTCATATTCAACAAAAATCATTAAATTTGATTTTTATTCAATTATATATAATTGAATTTGTCATGGATAATTTTTTTGTTATCAGTTATAAAAAATTGAATGATTTTTAAAAATATTTATTCAATTTTTTAAATTAATTTTTCAATTTTTTTATAACTAATTGATAGTCGATTGATAAATTTCTTCGATTGTATTGGTAGTTTGAATTTTCTATTTTTAATTTTTTTAAATACTTTAATGTTATTCAATTTCTTTGTATTTGTAAATTTAAAGAGTAAAAAAGTCAATTTTGTTTAGACTTGTTAGTTTGCAATCGAAGAAAAAATTATTTACTATTGTTTTATTGTAATTTTTTTTAATTTACGATATAAAAAGTGAAATTTGTCAATAATTCGATTTTGTGATTTTATCTGTTAAAGAGGGCTCACTTTAATCGTTTTCGCGAGACACAAAGATTTCGGAAGATTGATTAACGACGTCCGGCGTCTGTCCTCATCTTTCAACGAGACACACGTGCCACGATGAAACGTCAGGCGCTGTTTAATTCGCGCGCACACAGAGTACATCGAGGTTTTCGACACCGAATGGATTGCTGTTTCGTCTTTCAGGAAATGCCTCTAAATCGGTATACAGTAACGTTCTAAATGAAATACGGACCCTTTGTGGTAAAATTTGCAGTTTCGTATCAAGAAATTAATTTTTTTTCACGAGTACTTGAATGTTTACTGGTACTATATAATAATACCAGCAATACTGCAGTGTATTCAAATTGTAGATATTGTATAGTATTTTATAGTTTTATATGCAGTATTATTCAAAATGAAAAGCACACGTCAACAAATTATATTTTATTAAATATCTTGCTGAAAATATAGCAGACAACCATTTGTATTTTACAATTAGATGTTTATATTTTTCAAAGTCTCTTTACTTTTGTCAAAAAAAGTTACCAGTCAAATAAAAAAATTGTTCTCAATTTATCTTTGTTCTACATGGCTTTTAAGCTTATGTTTAATTTTGTTACAATTTGAGAAATTATTGCAAATTTTTTCAAGGACGTACGTCAAATTCAAGGTCATCTAACATGACCTTGAGTTGGTACGTACTTATGAATTTCATGAAAAAAAATCTTATGGTCCCTTAGAAATTCAGGAAAACTTTTTTGAAGTACTAAAAAAGTTATTCATATTTGTTAGTCATGTTATTTGGGATTGAAAATCGCAATATTTACCGCAATATGCTCTTATGAGAGAGTACTGAAAATTGTGACTTTCTACGATAAATATCTTGACATCTATACGTGGTGACACCACTCATGGTTTGGTGTACACATTAAAGAAGATTTGTGCAAATTTTCAAAATTAAAAAAAAAGCTGTACTATCCCTGACAAAAATTAAATTCCACTATGGATGGATACAATTTGACGTTTATTTTTCTGTCAGAAAGTTGAAATTTCTTATGATATTTACAACGATGCTCAACAGTTTTCTAACGTTTGATTGACAGTTTGCATATTATTTATTATGTAAACAATTAAGAAAAAAAAGATTCTGGTAAAATTGTTTAAGGTGATGTTTAAGTGTCCTATATCGTGCAAAATCGAGCTTTACTATTTTCTCTGAAAATAAACATTTTTCGAAGAAAAAAAAAGAATCACGTTGTTCTCTTTCTATCAAAGAATAATGTGATTCTCTTCTGTTTTCGAAAATATCAAAAATCTCTGAGATAATAGCAAATCCATTTTGCAGCTGTCCCTCTCGCACTCATATGGGTTAAACATCACCTTAAACTCAATTTTTAGCATGGTTCATGCGTGAAAAGCACAGAAAAAATTTACGAACGAAATTTCGATATTTGGAATGCATTTTTTAAGGAAAATTTATGAATTTTCCACAAGAGGGACTGTTACATTTAAACAACTTTAGAATTAAGTATCTTTTAAACTACAAAGTGAATCGTTTTCTAATTTTGTAAAAAACTTTATAATATATTTAAAAATAATTTTCTAAAATTTGACCGATTTTAGTGTTTTTAGAAGATGATGGCAATGCCCCTTCAATTTTGAAATTAAATATCTTCTGAACCATAAATTGAATTAATTTCTAATTTGGCAGAGAATTTCATGGTACACTTAGAAACAATTTGCCAAAATTTCAGCGATTTCAGAACATGATGGCAATACACCTTCAACCAATTTTTAAATTAAATATCTTTGGAACCATAAATTAAATTAATTTCTAATTTGGCATCGAATTTTATGGTACATTTAGAAACAACTTGTCAAAATTTCAACAATTTTAGAAGATTTGAAATTAAATACAATTGAATCATAAATTGAATTAATTTCTCATATTTTGCAGGGAATTTTATGGTACATTTAGAAACAACTTGCCAAAATTTCATTTATTAGAGGAGATGATGGCAATGCACCTTCAATTTTGAAATTAAATATCTTTGGAAGCATAAATTAAATTAATTTCTAATTTGGCAGGGAATTTTATGATACATTCAGAAACAACTTGTCAAAATTTCAGCGATTTTAGAAGATTATAGCAATACACCTTTAAACAATTTTGAAATTCAATATCTTCTGAACCATATTTTGAATTAATTTCTAATTTGGCATCGAATTTTATGGTACATTTATAAACAACTTGCCAAAATTTCAGCAAATTTTTGGTTTCTTAGAAAGTAATGACAATACAAACTCAACTTTGAAACAGAAAATGAAATTCCAAAAAATATATTTATACCTGTGACAAGTAGTATCTTTCCTCGCGAACTTCATCAAGATGCTCGTGGGGTGGATTGAAGTGGTCAGGTGAGTAGGGTCTGTAATCCTCCACGTGTGGAGGGCTTTTTGGCAGTACTTTTGGTTGCTGAGACTTCGGCCTGTCGCATCAGAAAAAATTCATTCAAACTCTTGCTGCGAGACAAAAATTTAAAAAATTTTTTTACAAGTACGTTGAAAGAACTGGAGCCCTGGGAATGCTCTATTATTGTTCTCTACTTTTCGCAGTCACGAATTGACAGTTTGAGCTCGTAGAACGCTCGCGGGGGATTCAATGTTTGTGCAGTCTCTGGCGGATCAATTTCAAGCCAGAAAATCTATTACGGATTTAGCGTGAAGTCGTCCCAGACGCTTTGCATTAGCTCGACCACCCGCAAGCTTTCTCCCGTGCCAATCGAAGCCAAAAAATTCAAGCGATCACTCGAGTTTCTTTAAATCCTTATCAGAATATTTTTTTTTTTCGTGTAAAAATTAAAGATAATTAAATGAATAAATAAATGGAAATATAAATTTTCAATTGCATGCGAGAATCACTTAAATTAAATTTTGATTATTATTTATAATTGTTAAATAATTAGCTGAAGTTTAAAAAAAAATTTTTTTTTGTTTTTTCTCGTTGTGTCCTTAGCTCAGCGAATATCGTTCGATCGCAGTGCGAAGAGGCGCTTGAAAGCATTTTTCTTTCTATCTAGAAAATATTAGGTGAGTTATTATTTTAGACAGATATTGAATTTTAGGTCAGATTATTACTCAGCGAGCGAATTATTGGCGGTAATTTAGAGTATGTAAGGAAAAGAAATCAGAACGTTTCTGACAGACTAATCAACGGGGATGCCCCATCGCTGTTCGCGATCGACTCGATTATCGAAGGTTGAGGTGTTTGAATGCGCGATGGCCGATCGCAGGACGGCTCAGACCTTTCGACGACTAGTTTTACAGACTCTGAATTTTTGAGGAGATATTGGGCGTCCACGTGCCTCACGTCACGAACGTCGTAATCGTCGATTTTCTTGATCACGTCACCCTTCTGGAGCGCATCGTTCTCAGACTGTTGTCAAAAAAACAGAAAAAAAAGAAAGTTCATTAAAATCTGGAATTAAAATTATCATAAAATTTGCAATAGCTAGAATTATTATTTAAAATAATTGAAAAAGTAACAATTGTAAAAATTTTTCTAAAAAAATAAAGGAAAGAAAATTTAATTTTATGAAAAATAATAATTATGAAATTTTGGGTAGATACAATTACTTTTTGTAATTGAAAAAATAATTAATTTGTAAATTTTTAATTTCATGATCAAATGGTCAATTTTAAATCGTATAGAATTTACGGTAGCGAGGATTTATGAGAATTGAAAATACCAATCAGCAAATTTGTCTTAGGTTGGAATATTGATGGGACATAATTGGCAAACGGCCATTGAGAATGAAAACGATTTTCTCTATAGGTCAAGGTCAACGAAGTGTCATCATGAAAATTTCATCGAATTCTACCCCTCGAAGTTTCTAATATTTTGAACAATATTTATATTCCATTTTACCCATGTATTTTACTTCCTATCAAAGAAATATCGAATTTTAGACTAAATCATCAAATTTTAACAAAAAATGAAATCAATAATAATTCAATCCAAAGCAAGTCAATAATAATTGATATTTTTTTAGTAATACAAATTATTCATATTTTATAAATATTAATCTTATCTCCTACGTCAGATAAAAAAATATACGAATGATTTAAAATTAAAAAAATATCTAAAAATTCATTTTTTTCATAATCTTCGATCCATCTCGTATTTCGAATTGTTTATTATTTTTTTTGTATGTACATCGCGATGTCTTGAAACTCACTTGGGTGACGATGATCGGAGTGCCCAAATCTGCGCCCCCGGCAATGCGAATGCCCCAAGGGCGATTGGGATTTCTTCGCAATTTAACAACAACCGTGTGTTTCTTCGTCATAATTTTTATCCTCGTTGATCCCGAACTAGCGGGTTCGTCGATTTACAAAATTTCAAATACTTCGATCAGTAATATCGTTTTTAAATTATTCCTTTTTTTATAATTAAATTTGTCTACGTGTAACTCAATTCTCCGAACTAACAGAAATATTTTCTTCTCTTTCAGATGTCTCTTCTCAAAGAAAAATGAAACTCCAACCACACCAAATTTGTTCTTTTTTTATTTTATTCAAATTTTTTGATAATTTTATCAAATTTTATCGATTTTTTCGTCGTTTTTTTTGTTTTTAAATTTCGTGTGAAAAATGACGGAACGTTGAACACAGCGAGATGTATCTCGTCGCGAGAACAAAGAGGAGAAATCACCGAGAGAACAAGTGGTCACGGCCGTGCGGGACCGACTGAGCTTGGGAATTAATAAAAGAACTCGGCACGCAGATTTAAGAGGATTTCAATTCCGTATATACCGCTCGTATTCTTGCGAGCATATTCTCTCTCTCTCTACACGAGCGATATGTGCATCCGTGTGGATAACTCGGCGAGTACTGTCAACTCTGGTACACTCCGGGATCTCTCGACGCCTCAGCGAGATTGGTACACATTGACAGGGAGGCTTTAGCCCCGCTTTTGAGCATACTGCTATTATATTAAGCGAGCTTGCGCGCCCTCAAAGTACGAGACGATGCGCTATTGCCAAACGAAATAACTGGGGGGAGCCCCTGAGAATGTTTCCAATCTTCTGGCCTCGTTTCGAATTGGCATAGATCGGCTTCATCTCCTTTGTCCTCAACGAGATCTTCGTTAACGATTTCGGATGTACTCGGTCGATGTCCGATATCGAAGCTTTGCGAGTACTTGTTGCAATAAATATTTATTGTTATCATTCATCAGACTTCAGTGGATCATTCGATTTTAAGGATGTACTCGAGATAATTCAAAACGGTGATAAAAATCTAAAAATTTGTTAATTTAGTTAATTAGTTTAATATTAATGAATCTCTCTGCCAAATTTAATAAACTTGTACTAAACAGTTTTTGAGAAATTAACCACTTATGTGATACTGAAACGAATTTCCCTCTTTAAAAGTACTTAAAAATTGATTAAACCGATGAGGTCTTGTCTCGTTTCGAGTTGGCATAGATCGGCTTCATCTTCTTTGTCCTCAACGAGATCTTCGTTGACGATTTCTGATATACTCGATCGATGTCCGATAATTGAAGCTTTGCGAGTACTTGTTGCAATAAATATTTATCGTTATCATTCATCAGACTTCAGTGGATCATTCGATTTTAAGGATGGACTGGAGATAATTCAAAACGGTGATAAAAATCTAAAAATTTGTTAATTTAGTTAATTGTTATTAGTTAATTAGTTAAATATTAATGAATCTTTCTGCCAAATTTTATAAACTTGTAGTAAACAGTTTTTGAGAAATTATCCACTTATGTGATACTGAAACGAATTTCCCTCTCTAAAAGTACTTAAAAATTGATTAAAACGATGAGGTCTTGTCTCGTCTCGAATTGGCATAGATCGGCTTCATCTCCTTTATCCTCAACGAGAGCTTCGTTAACGATTTCTGATATATTCGATCGATGTCCGATATTGAAGCTTTGCGAGTACTTGTTGCAATAAATATTTATCGTTATCATTCATCAGACTTCAGTGTATCATTCGATTTTAAGGATGGACTGGAGATAATTCAAAACGGTGATAAAAATCTAAAAATTTGACCAGATACTGATAATAAAATTCTAATGCTTGTGTGCAAATTTCAACTAAATTCACTAAACCGTTTAAAAGTTATAACGAATTGGATGTTATACGTATTCGAAATT
>JAPYYX010001980.1:0-19375 GCA_030522605.1 Cremastinae sp. B BG-2022a
AAAATTTTTTATATTTTTTCACTTGGTTACGAAATGATTTCATATAATTTTTGTAACAACTCTTTCATTACTTGGCGTACTTTTTTACTTTTTAAAAAATTTTTTTTTTCAGATTTGTATATAACATTTCATTCGGACTTAATTCGAATTTTCTGTGCAATAGTCCGAGAGACACGGTTACGGTAGGAAATGGCGCATTTATAGCTGCACACAAGTTTCGCACCCCTGTGCTTGATAGAATTAGAGACGAGCCAAAAGCTCTTCTATTCTTCCTTCTCGCTTCACTTTGTATTTTTTTTCCTTTTCTCTTTAACGTAGAATTCTCATTCGTTGCAACTCGATTGCTCGCTCGTTTACTCAGGTTTCCCTTTTCCTATAGCTTTTTTTTAAATTCATTTTTTATCTCCCTTTTTCAGCTCGTGTAAATTACCTGGATGAGGTTGATGAACCTATGCGAAGATCGATCTGTCTCTCGTCAGGCGAGTACACGTGAGCCTAGGTACAAGCGCCACAAGTGCATCTTCTTTTTACACTTCTTTTATAAAAAAGAGGGAAAAGAAGATGAAAGAGGGAATTAGTGAGAAAACAAGATTGTGCGGAAACTTATCGTTTTCAATCTTAAAATCACTGAGTGTGTTGGTTGATTAGAGTGATGTCGAAGGGTTATATCTACTCATCACTTGTCTTTAATAATAATCGTTCCGTCAAAAACGATCTTTATTGTCGTTATTTTT
This sequence comes from Cremastinae sp. B BG-2022a, assembly GCA_030522605.1. NCBI lineage: Eukaryota > Metazoa > Arthropoda > Insecta > Hymenoptera > Ichneumonidae > Cremastinae sp. B BG-2022a. Next base: position 735 of record JAPYYX010001980.1, read on the forward strand.
TACATTATTGAGTCTTTATTTTTGTGTAATTGAATGACGATTCGAAACTATCAGAGTTTGAAAATTCTTACAATACGGAACTCATTTCTTATATCAATCTACTTTAGTGCACCGGTTATTAATAGTGCAAATCTTAATTGAATGTTTTACTTACTTTTGTGTTGTTCGATGTTTGAATGACACCAGTTAACACAGATAAACATGCACACAAACCTGAGTAGGATTTCTAGTTTTTTTGGGATTTATCCATGAGCAATAGACTTGAGACGATTGATTGATTGATTGATATTTTTATTATGCCCTAGTACACTATGGGGCAAATAGGCAATAGATACAACATAACATAAATTTTATAGAAAGCAGTGGAAAAGAGTGAATAATTTTGCGATAGAATAAGATACAAATATCGATACAGTAGAGTTGGTTCGTCTAGATCGAACAAGTGAGCAATTAATAAAGTTTTAAATTGACCAAGCGATGGCGTACCCCCAATTTGCGGCGGTAGAGAGTTCCAGAAATACGATTCTGGGATTTGTATTGAGTTTTCATAACATACGGTGCTGTGAGGCAAAATATTGAAAATAAACGTGAAAGGAGCGCATCTCACCGAAGTTCCGGATCAGGCGCCAAGAAAAGACTGCACATCTATTGAGGTAGCTGGCAGCAAACAACCTTGTACATGAAAATTCCCAAAAAGTATGCACGGCGAGATTTGACTGTCAGTCATCTCAGTTCTCTGCGGTACTAAGAAATGTACGCATCTTTTGGTAGATTAAAAATAAATCTGATACCTGTATTTTGGAGTCTCTCGAGCCTGGTATTGCTTTCGTCTGATAGGTCTGAGTAAACAAAGAAGCAATAGTCTAAATGGGGAAGAACTAAGGAGCATACTAGCTTAATTCGTATGGCTAGTGGGAGCGAGAAACGGTGAAATTTAAGTGATTTAAGTCTTATGGACCTTTTGTGAATTTAGAGTTATATGACTGGACCAAGAGAGATTTGAGTCAAAGATAACACCCAAATTTCTAGCTTCGCGAACGAATAGTAATGGAGTAGCTTCAACGATAACAGGCTCAAGAGTATCCACGTTAATTTTCTTAATATTAGCATGCGAGCCGAAGAACATAACGTTAGACTTTGCCAGGTTAAGACGTAGCCCATTTAAAGATGAATAAAGCGAGATAGCTGCGGCATTACTAGTGATCATGTTTAGGCCTTGGTTAATATTTGACGGAGGTGTACTTAAATAAATTTAAGTGAGTGTCGACAAAAATATGGTAGTCAGAGTAGTTAAGAACTTGTCCAATGTCGTTTATAAAAAGAAAAAAAAGCAACGGCCCTAGAACAGACTCTTGGGGGACCCCAGACGATACAGGACACCATGCAGAGATCTCGCCCTCATCATCAACAACAGCCTGTAATCGACCCGTGAGATAGTGACAAAGAAGCAAAAGCGCAGAGGGTGAAAAGCCTAAGAGTTTTAATTTGGAAAGCAGGAGAGAGTGGGAGATGGTGTCAAACGCCTTGCTGAAGTCAAACGTAGTAACAATAGTAATAAGTCGTTCGTTAATAGCCGCACGTATATGGTTAGAGAGACTCAGCAGGACAGTTTGAGTACTGGATTTTTTGCGGAACCCGGACTGGTAAGGATCAAGGAGATTTGTTATCTGAAGGTAATCGAGAATATGGGTATGTAGAATGCGCTCCATAATTTTGGGAGTTCACAAACGACGAAATCAAATGAATCCGCAAGATGATGGAGCTTTTCGAATTTTGCCTAGAAAACGTGGCCCGATGGAATCTCTGGTATTTGAATAATCTTACCCGGAGCATTGCATCAGGACTAGACGAGTCGTTGTAGAGTTTGCGGTTTCAGTTTTATAGTATTAGAAAAACCAGAAGAACCGAAAGAGAAAAAGCGAGGTAGAAGACTCTTGAGTTTCTATTCATGGTCTTAGCACGAAATTCTACCTACTCATTTTCAAGGTTTTTTTTCTTTCCTTTCATTTTTCCCTCATTTCCACCAAATCTTTTTTTTCCTTCCTCTCTACTCGTTTTTAACCACTTTCTTTGCTTACCTCTTTCTGGTTTTACTTTTCATCTTCTTTCTCTAACGGCGTTCCGGGCCCATACATCCGCTCTTTTTTCATTCATCCGCGGAAAACGAAAAAGAGGTTTGGATAGAAGAGGGACGGAAAGTTTTGAGCAACATCAACTTCGAGTCGTGATCGTCAGTTCTCTGCAATCTCCAGGTTGCTTCTAGTCAAAGCATCGGAGTAACAAAGCTCCTTTTCCGCAGTACTAGACAGGAATTTATGTTGCTAAGAGGTTGAACGAAGGAAAAAGAGAGCCAATAAGGAAGAGAATGGTGAAGACGAAGAATATATAGAATCGAAAAATTCTGTATGAACGATAAGAACGTATGGTCGTTTTTTTCATTGATCTCGATTCCTCTTCGCTCACTCTCTCTCTCTCTCTCTGTCTATTTTTTCTTTTTCTTCATTTTTCTTCGGTGCTTCTTTTCTTTTTCTTTTCAATTTGCTTTTTGTCCTTTTTCTCTTTCATCATTCCATCTCTCGGTTGATGTTCGTTCACTCTCTTCGGCGTCTAAGGGCTTGTGAAAAATCACGCCCACCAAGTTTCCAAGGAAAAAACCCCCGGAAAAGTTCTCGTCCCGCATTATTTATAATAATAGCCCCTGATTCTCTTCCATCTCTTTTTTCATCCCCTTGTGCAATGACGAGGATGGGCAGGGGTCCTTTCAAGAGAGTTTTCAAGCCAGCTTCCAGACAGCGGTCATCCAACTTAGGACCTTATTCTTTTTTTCTGTGGCTCTCATCAACTTTCTTTTCTATCGTCTCGTATCCTCGACTTTTTTCTCTACCCGCATCTCCTTTTTCTCTATCGCGTCGTTTTTTCGCACTGTCTTCTCATTCCTTAGTTTCGTTACTTTGTTTTTTCGTGATTTTTTTTACGAGATGTTCATGTTCCTCAGCGTTCGCTGAAAATTGCTCGACAATCGTGACCCAAATTAATGCTCAAGTACGTAGATTCAGGATTCTTTTGTACTTACCAATGATCATTTAACAATACAAAAGAAAAAAATGCAACTAACGAATAAAACGCAATTGAATTTGTGAGACTTAAAATCTGCTTTCATCTTCTTCTTCCGTTATTTGTTCACCGATCTTAACCTCCGTAGTATTCAAAAGTGATTCAAAGTGATTACTACCGTTTGTGAACTTTTTACTTTCTTGCGACGGATTCGTTCCTTTTCTCATTGTTCTTGAAATGTTCAATGATTCACTGGATGAATACGTGAATTCAACATTCACCCGTTATTCGTTCCGCCTTATTCAATTAAAATAAGTATTCTGTATACGCAAAATAAAGAAGGAAGTATAATAACATATATATGTAACTATAATTACACAGGTGCGCAAAACTAAAAGTTACACAGCAGAAAATGTACGATAGAACTTTATCGAGTTTAATTATTGCCGATCGAATCAACTTCTTTTAAATCGACCATTCTTTTCTCTGTCCAACTGCAGCATATAGTTATCGTTTTTTTATATTCGCTCCCTTGTTTCTCGCTTTATCTCTTTCCGGTCCTCTTTTATCTAACCCTTCTCGATATTTTTGTTCTTTTACCTCGCCCCCTCGAGTAAATTTTTTTCCGAAGTTTGAATTTTTTGCTTTCTCAGTTTTCACGTGTATCTCTCATTCACAAAAGCTTGGACAAGTGCCAAAACGGATCTCGCTCTTGCGACATGAGTACAAAGTACGGAGGTATCTCTCTGTCGACAAAGTGCTGCGATCGCAGTGACGCGGAGTAACTTGACCCGTGCATGGGGAAGACACATGCCTATACTCTACTACGGTGAAAACTATCAGATTGATTTATTAGTAAATTTTCATGAGTGGGTTCGCTATCCTATTAAAATCAATTCACATAAGTTTTACACCTATCTCCATTATTTTTATTACATTACCACAATTTTATAAATTTCGCAGATAACAGATTTTTTTATTGTGATTTCAATTTTCAATGATACAAAAATAATATTCGAGAAAGTGTTTTTATATCCAAACAAAATTTTTTGGAGAGTTCTCTAAGATACTTAGTATCTTCTGTTTATCACGAACAATGTTCCATCAGCTATTGAAGCTTTTTCTTCCGAAAAAGTTTTGAACGTATTGTTTCATTCTTATATCTTAGCGCTTTTGTTCGTTATCAGTCTTTTTCTTTACCCTCACCTGTACCAGGCTTGAGAGGTCTTTATCGGTCTTTTCATTTCGAGAGAAAGCGATTGAGTTTGGCCCTGGAATTCCTCTTCGCTCCTTGAATACACGCGAGGGTCATATTAACCTTGATCCATCAATGTAACTATTATTTTTCTTTAGAAAAGCATCTCCAGAGTTAATAAACTAAAATTTTAAACCATAATATTAAGTAAAACTTCGACAAATCATTCGCTTTTCTAAAAACAATAACTTAATCGATAATTGTGATGCAGATATATATGTATATAGATTCAGGCATTACGGAGTATACTGCACGTACCCAGAGGCTAACCAAAGACTCCGCAAGCAACGGAGGGTTTGCGAACGAGAGGACATTCCTATCCCATAAATTTTATCCAATCCAGCTATTAGGTGTATCTGAGGCTTAACTAGTATGAGATTCAAAGAGGAAGAGAGAGAGAGAGAGTGTCGTCCGTAACGCGTGTTGGGATAATTTGCCCTCTAGCGTTAAAGCCTCGAGGCAGCGTGTACTGAGAGCGATGGCCGCGCCGCCTCGCGTAATAGTACAGATTGAGCGTCTACTGGGTTAGATTGGTGCCGTTCCGTAGTGGACACGTTCGAGGTTTGCGAGCGGAGGCCGGGCTTTGCAGCTCTGTTTCCGTGTACGCGCGTCCGTGCGTCTCTTGCATGTATGCAAGCTGCGTATCGCTCGCCCCGCCATCAGAACGAAAAGCCAATAGGATTGTTCAGAGGCCGACGGGAGCAACGAGCAGTCTCGACAAAGTGATCTGCGTTACTCTCAACTTTGCCACTCTCGTTCTCTCGTTTTCTCGCGATCTCTGTCCTCTAGTCCCAACTGGGGAGACAAATAAAAAAGGGAAAAAAATGAAGGAGCGCTGACTGTAGATAAAAAGGGTGAATAGAGCTCCAGTGCATGTGATGCCTGGGCAAGCCAATCTGGAATTGAGTTCCCTCATTCCGAACCCGCTTCCTCTCTTTCTCTCCTTTTCCCATCATCTTCTCTCTCATTCATAGTTTTTTTAGTACCCCTTTACTCTTTGTTATCTACTTTACAGTTGACTGTGAATGTAACCGGTAGTGGAGAGAAAAAGCAAACGAAGATCCATTTTCGACAGTGAATTCACGACCACCGAGAAATCGCGATTTTTAAATTTCCTATATTATTTTTATTTGAAGATCTGTCGTTTGGAAAGAATATATGTTTTTCCAACTGTTAAAATAGGAAATGTTGAGTGTTATTATCAAAATGTCAAGTGTATGGTGGATATACTTGTTTACTTTCTCAATAGATTGTAATTTCAAGACCCCCCAAAGTAACTAGGAAAAAAATACCAAGAAAGGGAATCCTAATACTAACTGAAATTCTATTAATATGCTAAAAGTGCAAGTTTTTAGAAAATACATTTGACGGTCTATACGTATAATATTCATATATTTAGGAATAGGTATTGCCGTTATCAAAATGCATCGCATACGTTGAAAGTGATGAAAGTCTACGTTGAACATATATTGATAATTATTGAAAAAAATAATACTTGAAAGTTTCTTGAAAAAAATATATGGAGAGCATTCGAGGAAATACCTGCCTATAAAAATATACCTGTGGTTATGAATGTAAGCTCACTCCTTGAAACGTTAATTTAAATAAGATGTAGTGATACTAACGAGTATACCAGTTATTGCGAACACGGTGTTAATTAACAAGAGGGCGAAAACTTATCCGTTAGCTGCATTTCCTACTGCTTATCCAAATCTTCAAAGCAACGTTTGACTCAGGTTCCCCGATCGTTTCTCTCGTATTCCCGTCCATGCTAGTCTTGGTTCTTATGGGATAATTAGTAAACGAGTACTCCACACTTTGATCATATTAACTTAGTACAACTTCGCAGATCTTTGGCCTGAAGTCCTTCCTCACTCTATGAATTTCTCCTTTTCTTCAAATTCCGCTTTTGCTATTTTCAACATCCGTTTTATTTATTTCAAACATGAGCCAGCCTCGAATATAAGTAATGAGTAAACCACAAAACGATGTGCCTCTCAGTTACAATCACTTCTCAAATGTTACTTTCTTATCGAACATCATTTTGAATAAATTTACTTCGTAGTGCTCATTTAATCATTTAATATTCAATTTATTTACTTCTTTATCGATTCAAATTCTATTTTTTCGATTTCAATATCAATAGCTATGCACATTTTTATAATAATTTTTAAAAACAAAAATTTCGACATTCCTACGTTTCTTTAATGTATAGATTTTAAAAATTACGTATGCAAGTATAAATTACATCATAATTTGTACGTTTGAATTCAATCGTACATTTGAAATAATATTCCAAAGAGTGTACCTCATTACGAAAATTTGCCACGGGAAAAATTCATTACCACGTAAACGTACAAACATGAGTTTGTCAATCCTAGTTGTAGAATAGAAAATCGATTTAATTACTATTCATTTTTGTAAATATTTCACAAATAATTGAATATTCAATATTTTCAATACCTCAAAAATTCAATTTTATAAATATCAGTGTTGAAATTGAAATGGAAAGGTCGTCGCATGCGCATTTATTTCACGAGGAAAGTCAGGAAATTCAGAAGTCGATCTACATCTGTCTATATCGGAGTCAATATCCGTTGCAAATTTCCGATCTCTGGGGTCGGAGAGTGAGACAGCATCAAACGGCAGAAATGATCACGGTTGCTCTCTGTTCGGTGCCGTTTGGCTTGTGACTACACTGACATGTCTCTCTCTCTCTCTCTTTCGTGTTCACGCTGTCCATCTCTTTGTTTCTGGCACATGCTCGACGTTCAGAATAGTCCTGGCTTGAATGACATCACTGCATGGCTACCTTGCCAGAGTAAATACCTTTAAGGCATATTATAGTGATTTCGGGCTTGCATCCTGTCTTAATCGCTCTGAAGTAAACTTCGAATCGCTACTTTCAACATCTATTTACCAAAATCATGGAAACTGGTTTAATTTTTAAATAAAAAACACCCTCTCTTTTATTTATGAAGAGCTCAAAACAATGATTAATCTAATCAGGAGAATAAAAAAATTAATTTTTCAAAAAATATGAATGAAAATACATGTGCGTTTTTTCGACTTTTATATTAAAATAAAATTTGATCCGATTTGTGCGTAAACCTGCCATATCATGAGCGTTTACTAAGCCGAACGTGGCTGGAATGACGTAAAACACGAGGAGATGGGAAAGGGTGCGGAAGTGGCAATCGAGTAGAGACGTATATCTATATTGAAAATTCAGACCGACAAAAAGGAATAACGTATAGTGGATCGTCATCGACGCATAAATAATTTCATTCAATTAAGCTTTGCATACTTGCTAATTGGATTATCGATGAATCTTGTCTATTTTGTGCAAGCTTTTCGATGTACAATTTCTATTTTATCGCCATTCGTCAATGTAAATGATAAATAAATAATAAAAAAATCAAAAACTGCACACAAATATCAGATAGAATGTTTGTAATGCGTACATTGACTTCGCACAAAACGGGTTGATTGATTACTTGAAACTTATAATTTTCTTATTTATATTTTTTCTTATGGGTCTATTTATGAATGGAAGATGGTTTTAGGGATTTCACTTATTCTTAAAATGAAAAATTTATCTTCTTAAGACTTCCATAAAAACTTCGAAACGGTTCAATCGTAAAAAGGATATTTGCGATTCCAAGGATTTCTGAGGAAGGAATGTTTGCCTAGATGGTTAACTGGGAAGCATATGGCGTGGTCGCGTTAATTTCGTTAATTTCAACCTAGTGTCCTCGTCCTTCCGTACTTATTTCTATCGTCTGTCGGCCGCATAAGCGAGGAAAGGGTCTAGACGAGCCGCTATGTCGCGCTATCATTCTAGGCCATTCGTTTGCCAACCCTCGTCGGTTTCGTACCCCAGACTTCCCGCTTCAACAGCTTTTCTCTTTCTAGCATCTCCCTTCTTTAGTCTATCTCTCGCTTCCCACAGAGTTTGTAATAGCTTCGTACGCGCTTATGTGCAAGGCCCAGACTACTCCAAATTTCTCCAGACGCGAGTACGTTGTTATTACTCTACAATTTCCTCAATATGCAGGCTCTGCTTTCATGGTGCACTTTCAGTTTGGTATTACGTATACGATATATGAGACATCCTCCTTACCATCAAATCTTTCATAAGGTCTATCAATTTAACAAGATTGAGAATATAATTAAAACATAACCGGAAGGAATATAATACTGATATCAATCGTATACTTAAAGTAGCTTTATAATTCTGGTTCTTTATATATTATTGCTAGATAAAAGCGATAAATCAGTAGTAGTGCAATTGCGACCAACAGCCAAGGCATTTCAATAAGAAGTTGATCTGATCGAGTTGTACAGTATCTGGTAAAAGGAATGGGATGAATTCGTTGTGTTGAAACGAAGATGTATAATTCCTCGCTCGATTCATGTGGATGTGCTTCTTTGATGACATTAGGAAACCCTGATGTGTGTTTTCTGAGGTGATACCATACATGGGGATGCCGAACCTTTATTTTCTCAGAGCACAAAGCGCTACATGGGTGCTTCACGTACCCTCTAATTAGTACAATATAGTTAAGGTGTGTAACAGGGTGTGGGGAAACTCGCTACCCTTAGAATTGTGCTATCATCACTCTTTCCAACGTCGAGCTCGACTCGACTACATCGCAGATAGGCTTCCTTTTTCCCCCTTCCTATGAAAGCCGGTAAAGAAATCACGAGGTCTTTCCTTTTGTGCCTTGGTGGTTGTTCTTAATTAATACGCTAAAGTCTCGAAACCTTCTCTTGTTATTTCACCCAGGACCAGGACTCTTTCTTATTATTATTTCACTTACAAATCTATTAATGTATTTTTTTATAAAACGGATAGTTCATTTGATGATTATATCATCAGACTAAAAAATAGTGGATGATGAAGAAATAATGAATCGCACTTAATTGTAATTGCTCAATTATGATATACATTAATTAAACCACTAAGTAAATTTTGATACGTCGTTAGGTCTGAAAAGGAGATCCTCAAACGGAATCTTTTAAGTTCATCCTGACATAAGAACCTAACCCAGTTCCAAAACACTCACATCGCAAACTTAAATTGGTCGAGTTGAATTTCTAGTTGGGTTATTGAACTATCGAGAGTCCCATTAATATTTTTTCGTATTTCCAATCAGGTTGTTTGGCAAATATCTTCATTGATTTTATACAAAGGAAGAAGAATACATATTTCATAAACTGATTATGTAGACCATTTCTCGTTGCAAATATGTATAATTATATTTAGTACATACTCATTATTTCATCCAAATGAAGGTGTGCGAGTATTCTCATTTGCCAGTAATTGATATCGAAAAGTCCGTTAATTAATGCCATTTCCCTTTTACAGATTTTTACTTACCTATGCTGAGTTGTATTACTAGAGATAGAGCTTTCGCGATTTTATTATTGTTTAAAGGAAATGCGCTTCAAAGAATTATGGCGTAAAGGAAAGAATAATATAATTCACTCAATAGCTTTGTGTCAGATTAGAATTCCGAGTCAGCTTGCGCGAATCATTATTCGTAAGAAGAACCTTTGAGAACCGGGAAGCAGGAGACGGATAGTGAAGAAGATCATCCTCTTCGTTTTTATTTTTACTCCTTCCGCTTTTTTCCTCTTTGAACTGAATTCATTTTCGATCTCGCTTTCTCTTCGAAATATTACTTCAGGTCTCAGCTTTCTGCCGAATTCTCTTTCGCGTATCATGGCTACCTTGTCTTGAGCTTTTCGTCTCTTTTTTACATAAGGACATTTTCGACGTATCTGGGCCTCTCCCCTTGACTTGCCTATAGTGGAGCTTCTTCTATCATGCTATTATGTAACCTAACCGGGCTTGAAAAATGTACCGCTAAGAGTTTGGCTCGAAAGGAGCTCGAAGCTCTGGGTAGGAGAACCTGGGCTCAAGCCCGCGTGGTTAACGGTGAGGAAAGATAAATAACCCCCGCAGCCTCGACGAATCGTTCTCTTTCCTTTGAGGAGAGATGAAAAAAAGTGCTTCTCTTTCTACTTTTTTTACTTTATTGAAAGAATAAAAAGTCACCACCGCTTTTCATTGTTCTCCGGAAAGGTAAAAAAGTCGCTAAGGGAGTGAAGATTTTTCTAAAAATGAAAGACAGGTAGAGCGAACGTAAAAGATGTACTTTGACAGTTGTAACAAAATTTTTGTGAGTTAACAATTTTGGTACGGATTTCGTGTTATTGTTTCTCTTAGATTTATTGTCTGTGAAATAAACATCCAGTTTTTAATCATGAAATTTTTTTTACGCTGTTTCAGGTAAGTTGCAGCCCAGCTATTTTGAATTTCTTACATATCTGTCGCGGCACTTGATTTATGAGTGAGTTTGAAGAACAGTATACGCGCATTCCTATCGGTAAGTAATCAATCAAGGAACCTGTTACTCGATATTCATCTTCGGGATTGAGTTTTGCATGAGTGCAGGTATAGGAAAATTAGATTTGCGCTGCGACAAACTTTGAAACGTCGAAAACTAAAGTTTGATGAGAAAAGGCATTAGAATGAGACAAAGACTTTCTAAATTTATCCATGAAACTTTAAAAATTATATCGTCAGTCGCTCTAAATAAATGTTCGATCATATTTTATTTTACAATAAATTAATTATTGAATAAATTCGTAAAGGTTTATCGAATTGATAACGAAAGAAACTTCGAAACTTCGAGTAAAATCAGCAGTGACCATTCTTTTTTTATCTTCATCAATTCCATAAAGTAAAATCAAATAAATAAAGAAGAAAACGCTGGAAACATGTCTCTTTTTACGAATATACGGTGATACAATTTTCAGTTCCCAAGCTTTTATTCTGTGTACCGCGTGTATCGTGTATGTAATATAACAATGGTACATCCGAAACGGTGGCCATTAACCAATGCGATAAATTTGCATTTCGAATAGGCTCTGCGCAATGCTCCAAGTGTGAGATTATTCGGTGTAATTAAGCGATACGAAATTTGCGTAGTCAGCCATCAATGGCGCATTAATAATCACGTCTACAAAATCAACCGAACTCGAAGCCCATTTTCTATGCGTAATACAACCCACGGGGTCTTCGCGTATTCGCGAGCTTCGATTAAACGTGTTTGTGAACACTCAAATGCCTTTGTCTCTAACTCTGAATCGAAGAGAAAGAGAAAGTGAGATCAAAACAGGGACAGCTTGATAGAGAAAGCTATGGTGATATGCTTCGATGGACTTTTCTATCCATTCAAGCAATGAACAAATATATGCATATGCAAAGCTAAAACGCAGCGAATTCCAAGTTTGTTTGTCGATGTGCGAATTTCATTGGGCTTTCATTCCATATCAACGAGAAGTCGATGAGATTATATTGATAATCACATTGGGGTTTGTCTATAGATTTTAGAGTGAGCGTTGAGCAAAGGGGCAATTGGTAGAGGAAAGGTTCTGCTCACAATCAGTCACGTATTTTGTATTTACTACCTACAATGCACATGCATGAATGTAGGGAAGATTCTAATTGAATTCTATACACCTCTGACTTGTACTATATATCGGTTACAGGTACACAGGTAGGTATGTAAATTCTTTTTACTTTCGATCGATCAAAATGACAAAGCCAATAAACTTGCGGCATTAATGCATTTGACCGTCATCAAAGCCTCACTGTTATAATGGGAAATAAAAAATATAGAAAAATCGATTGAATTCCAATTCACCTATCTTTGACAAGCATATTGAATCTGCTATAAAAAAAGATGTACATATTACATAATAACATGTAAAAAATTGAAGTACAGAATTAACATAACACGAGTATTCTATAATCCAAATGAATTATAAAAAAAAGCACATCTAATCTACGATTTTACTAGTACACGTTTTATACGTTACTGTTGTCTATTTTCAAATGAACACTCCTGAACTTTCTCGAACTCCACTCGTTTTTATATGGATAACGAATATCGGTTAAAACTTTAAACCACTTCAGTGATCCTCTCGCCGATCTCCTCCCCTTTGCTACGAGTGATCGAACACAGTAGAGCTTCCAGGGACAAAGCAGAGGGTAGATACGACGTTGTTGCACCCTAACTCTATCACTAACTTTCCCTTCCTTTCTTCCCCCTTCTTCCCTTCCTTTTTGCCTTTCAAACACGTACACACATGACAGTGAGAAACGATGCGAATTAATTAAAAGTCGATAAAACCTAGTGCCCTGTATCGTCTCGTCATGGGATCTTTTTCAAGTAGAAATTTCGATATTTCATGATGTATTAGGGACAAATTCAGCTTGCCGAACCTGTAAGTCTTGCATTGCGGAAGAGATTGAACCGATATAAAAAAATTGATCAAATATCTAATATAATAAACATTTCTTCTTTATTGGTTCTCGGCTGTATCATTTTGTCTTTAGAAATATGTATATAATTTCGCGAAAAAGTCTTTCTCTAGCAGCAAGAAATATACCAACAGTAAATTTTGCTTCCATCCATTTAATTCATAATTCCAACCCCTACTGTATTGGGTGTCCCAAATACAATTTTAGGCATTTTATGCCATAATAAAGTCAAGAAGTTAAATAATCTAGTTAACGTTTGTAAGTGGTTGAGACTAATTTTTATAATTATAAGGTAGAGGAGTTTCACTTAAAATCGGGTCAAATATTTTATTATACGACTTCCAATCATAGAATATACATCACTTACGTTTTTATTATGATAGCGTATATGATTCTATTTTGATTAGTTACACATTATGTATATAGGTGAATTCTAATTAATACAGAAAACGTCATCTTCGTCGTTTGCTTATTTACGGTATGGTACCCGATAGTGAATGTGTATGAGAAAGCTGTATGTCGTATATTTTTGCAAGCTTCAAAACTCGATAATTTTCCATTGTGATTTCTCTTTACCATTGTTTTCCGGGTTAAAAGAACTGTAAGTTTCCTCACTGACAGTTTTCGTAAAAATAAAAACATTCTGTATATACTATTTTGAATTGAAATCTCATTCATAAAATTTTCGATTTTTTGAAAATTCTAGACTGGCCTAACCCCTTAAGGTGGTTCGGAAGAAACAAGGGAAAAATCGAGTTACGTTTAATCTCCTTGTGTTTTGAGATTTACAGACTCCGTAATATCAAACGAATCGATTAAAAAAACAAAGAAGTTTCACCGTACCGTTTCTAAGGTATGAGCTTTTAAAGTTTCACTAAATACATGCACTCTCTCATGCAGCTAACGGATATTTCACCGGAAATGACAGAATTACGCAAAATTTAGATGTTTGATGATATAATTAAAAATCATTATACGAAACAATAATTAATTAAGAACACTATTGCAAAATTTCCGAATTTTTCACCGCGCCGTTTTTTTGTTATCATTTATTGAATTTTAATATGCGGCATCTATCTCTTTTTACTCGGTAGATCTCAGCATACTGATAGCTACGCATGTGGTCAAATGAGAGCTTAAAATAAATCTTTGTTACAAATAATTAGTGGAATAATATATAAAATTTCAGGTTTAATTATCAAATAAAATAGAAATATATTTTTGTGATATAATTTCGATGCTTTTTGAAAGATTTATCAAAAATTCGGAAAATCTATGAAAGTTATGAATTTGATTTCCCATTTTTCTTTCGAACCACCTTAATAACTTATTAAACTCGTAGGTATAAGAAAACGAATAAAAAAGCCAATGTGTCATAATGCCATTAACTATAGAATGTATTTTATTCAAATGGGTGTATTAAAAGAGATGAGCCCATTTTAAAGTAGATTCTCACTTCTGAATAATTACCAGGCATTTTTAAATTTTCGGCTCCATGAAGTCATGAGTATGAAAATCTATTTTTTAAAAGATTTTTCCTTAGCTATTTATAGCTCATTCAGACACTGTGGCCCAGTTTCTCCCAAATGAAACAATCTTTTGCTTTCCTTACTAACTATCTAATGAGAATCAGAAAGTGTTTTTGATTGAAAATTCACGACCAGGATGACAGAAGTTGGAACTTGCTTTTGGCATTATAGCCACGAAGTTTAAAATTTTTTGGTGATACCATGAGTTTTTTAAATTCGACTCGAACGAGATTGGAAATAAGATTTTCGAATGTGCTAGCGAATGCCGTGTCGATAGCGAGAAAAAGATTATTTCTGCAGAGGCGGAAAAAGCATTTATACCTTTCCCGTCGTAGCGGAAATTCTGTAAATCCGGTCGAGAAATATCAAAAGGAGGGAATTTATTATAAGACTACGGTTCCCCTTTTTTCTTAGCTATATCTATTCAAGATTTTGTTAGCAAACTTTGTGAGCTCGTAGGGTTTTTTGGGATTGTGTTTGTGACAGCATGCGCGTTTGTCCATCCGCACGAAAGTCTCTCATATTAACCCCCAACTATATATCTATGAACGAAAAGAGAGAGAGAGCGAAGGGAGCTCCCGAGAGTGGGAATATAATCTGGTGGGGGAAAAAAAACTTCGGGGAAAGGGGCAGAGTGAGAGAAAGCTCCAGTTGAGCGTCAGGTCGCGCGGGTATCGATTGCAACGACTAGGAAAATGTTCAAGGTTCATCTGCACGTATATGAGCATGTCGAGTATATATATGACTGGTTGGACTTTGTCTACATAATTGTATTTTGATACTTTGCTTTTTTATTGTCTTATGTATCATTGCCAACGTGTCCCGCGAATCTTTAACCCTGCATCATATTCTTAAATATCGGACCGTTTGAAATGTCTTCGGAACCGTCGCGTAGTTGCACTTCTCTGAGAAGAGAATTAACCAAGAGGAATCGAAATCGAATGCGTATATGATGATTATGGATATGATGAAAAAAATACATTCTTTAGATCAACGCTGTATGGCATATCGTATTTCCAATTTAATTCGAGGAGACCATTTATTTTCCAAGACTTCTTTCTCCAGAACATTTTTAGTTAAAACTCTTTTTATTGGCAATGATCGAAGGGGATGCAGGATATTGACTCCTCTTTTTCAAGAAACTGTCTTCTACCATTTCTATTTTATTTTTTAGAATAAAGATTTTTATGAATAATGATTTCTGATCGACTTTTCTATAATTTAAATAATTGCAACGTTTGATCGATCCGATTGAACGGGTCTCATCTTAACCTCTATCCACGATAAAGGCTATTCAGGCCAGCGTAGTAAATTGTTCGTTTCAATTTTATCCGACGAAACATCTATTGGAACTTCAACGATCGATTGTCTACCGATGTCATTCGTTGCGGTATCATACATCGAATGCAGTGAGCAAAGTGGACTGGATCATTTCAATAAATGTGAGTAACGAAAATTCAGTTTTTTTGAAAGTAACGATTCGATAATTTTTTTATTCTATAAAAGACATTTTGCTTGAGCCGGATACTTGATAGGAAAAAAGTTGTCTCTGTATATGAGGGAAAGTGAAAATGTTGTCTCTTGGATATTCTCCATCGCTTTAATATTCAGTCGTAACCGGAAGTATACCAGAGTGCCGGATGCGTCACTGCGTCGAGGTACTCTCTGAGCTCTTTGCCCCCGCTTCGTGCCGTCTCTTTGCCTCCGTCTCCCAGTCTCTCACTGGCCTCTTATCTCACTACATAGTCTCTGTGCTTTCATCGAAAATTCATCCCTCTGCGGTTCTCGCCACGGGCGTCAAGCAAATAAAAAAACAACGAAGGAAAGCTTACTCTGTATAACCTGTTGTGTATCGAACAGAAATAGCCATGCTTCACTGACAATTCTTCTTTCTCGTCATCGCTCTTTGAATGCCGCACAACAGCCTTTTGGCTTGCCTTTTCGAGGTTTTTCCTTTTGTTGTCATTTCAATGATTTCACTCAAAGACCATAGCCTTTTGTGTTTTTATCTTTTCATGAAAACTGAAGGTACGAAATGAAATAGAAGACACCCGTTGCGAATGCATAATTATTATTTATCATTAGTCTTCTTAAATATGTTAAACATTGCATGTAAGCTTAAATAAGAAAAGTATATTACATTTAAGCGTTCGGATTTCGTCTTGAAACGACTGAAGAATTTCTGACATAAAAAAGAAATATGACTGGAGATTTTTTTCGTTTGGTCGGGATTTGTTTACTTATCAGTCATCATAAATGTCCACTGAAGATGATCTTCATAAATATGTATTGTACATACATATATGCCCACCGTGAAATTTGAGAGAAACGTTCATGAACTTTCACAAATAGTACAAGGTTGAGAAAGAAATATTTTTCGTTTCGAGAATCTCAAGGGAATTCAACCCCCGTCAGTTGCTAGATCCTCGCGGGACAGTCTCAAATGCATATATAATTACGAAGTACAGCGGCTTCAACACTAATCGATTTATGATAATATGAATATAATCTTTTCTTCCGAAATAAAATTCAATATAGACTACCAGCTGTGCATCTTTGATAATAACGTGATGAATGATGAATAATTATTTTAACGCAAATTTATATTAGCAACTTTTGTTGGTCGTTCAAAAATTGTTATTCGAGTTTGTAAATTACTGATTACGACAGTGGATCAGTATCTATTCGATTGTAACGCTGATTAATGGGGGTCATGTCAATAAATCAATTGCTCTCATTGGTTCATTGTACCTAATACGAAAACTAGAAATTTGTTGCAACCCTTTCAATTTATGTTTGGAGATACGAGCACCCTCTCCCGACGAATTTGCACATAATCGGTCACTGGTAAGTTCGCCGTTTCTAATATTAGGGTCGTGTGATTTTACCGAGGGTTGATATATTCATTTTTCATTTCATGAAATTCTATTGTTATTGCAAAAAGCTCTTATCGTATCATTAAAAAAATTAAATCATTCTGTTTGCTAATTGTTTAGTGTTAACTCACATCCTCAATTTATGTCGACGGTTCTAGTAAAATGACCAACATTTGATAAGTCCTGTTTTGCCATGGGTAAAGTAGATTTCTGTGGTGACGTAGAAAGCTCCCTCGGCTAACATTATCAGCTGAAGGACATCATCAAGGAATTAAATCAGGATAGATTGTTATTCGTAGCTTCAACGAAAATTGTTCTCGTATAAATTTACCATCAGCTGTTATCAATCTGATGGAGTATTTCTGCAATTTCAAGATGTATGATTAGGATAATTACTTACTTTACTGTCATCGATTTCTAGACATTTTTAATGTATTTATCGAATTGAAAATATGCTTGTCAAATACAATATCAATTTGAAAAATATATTAAAAAATCATTTATTAATTATCGATATAAAAGTTTATATTTTTCGTATTAGTTTTTACTATATTTTTATAGCAATTTTCGTTTTTTGAAAACGACAAAATGCAGTTGAAAAATATTATAACACAGAATCGAGATTTGAGTGCAGAATGCATTTTTTCTGCAACGCTTCACAATCACTTGCATGAAAAGATGATGGTCGATCGATTTTGTCTGTTTTCTTGTGTACCGTATTTTTTCCAAGTTTATTTAGAATCTACAAAGTTTGACCTCGTGCTAGAACTCGGCGCGGGTCTTCTTGTTTCATTTTTTTGATGCTAACGATGCTAACGAGCATCGTCGCTTCCACTTTTTCTCTTTTTTTCTTCATATTTCCTGGTATATTCCAGTGGCATTGTTGTTTTTCGCTCACTGTGACCACAAGTATTTTTTGTCTCTTTTCTTAATTTTGGTCGAAATCTCTTGGGCATGGTGTATAATAATGTTATGCAAATATAAACAATTATTCGCTCGGTCGCCCTGAACGTGAATGCTTCGGGAACTCGCTTTTACATACACATCAGATGAATCTCACGAACTCCATTGTTTCTCTGCACTTCATCCCCTCTTATGTGTATATGTCCAGCAATTATTCAGCACTCGTATGAAAATTGTATCCAATACAAAATGGCGGTTGCGTCTACGAAAAAATAAACCCGAAAAGAGATCACGGACGTTATGTTTATAGGGATATGGAAAGGTTTTTGCGCTGGATTTTTCTCAAATTAGGAATAATCGCTGCCAATTATTTACAAACAAATCCTTATATTCCTCCCTTCCTTTCTTCGACATATAGTAATCCAACAGATTGTTCTTTCTCCTTTTCTCAGTTCCCCTTCTGCAATAATTTGCATCTCTGCTTATCTCCCCTATACTCTCTAAATTGTAGTGTCTCCCTTTCGATAGCTCGGAGCTTCCGAAGTAAAAAGATGAATGTACGCGGATTTCCAAGTTCGTAAATCTTTGGGGTGCTCATCAGCTCTACTCATAAATATCTCTACTCTTGAACATCTCTACTCGAAATATCTCTATTTTTCATGATAGTATATCAATTCTACTGATGA
>JAPYYX010001981.1:0-19355 GCA_030522605.1 Cremastinae sp. B BG-2022a
TCAATAGGCAAGATATACGAGAGATCGCTTAAAAGAAGAATTGAAAAAATTGTCTCGGAAAAAATTCCTAAATTTCAATTTGGATTCCAACAAGGTAAATGCACACTCAATGCTTTGGCCGTACTAATATCTTACGTAGAAGCAAACAAAATCATGGAAAATAAAACTGCTGCACTATTCTTAGATATTACAAAAGCATTTGATAGCGTGTGGCATGAAGGCTTATTATTTAAACTCCACCACATGGAATGCCCAGCTCAATTGCTATCAGTTATTAAAAACTTCCTCCAAATCCGATCACTTACGGTGAAAATAGATAATGCCTTCTCAGAAAATTTTATCCCGGAACAAGGAGTACCCCAGGGATCTCCACTTTCGCCTCTTCTTTACAACATACACTGCCATGATATTTATAACAAAGATGTCACTGCAAACGAACTTATCAACCATAATAAATATATACTCCAATTCGCCGACGACACTGCCTTAATTTCTCATCAGAACACCCTCGAAAAAACAATGAAAATACTAGAAGATTCGACTAATAAAATTATGAAATGGTTTAACGAATGGAGATTAAAACCAACGGCAAATAAATCTCAGCTCATAATATTTAATCATAAAATCACAGAAACGTCACCAAGTATCACGATGGACAACATAGAAATCAAAGCAAAAAGGGAAGCTAAATATCTCGGAATAATAATTGACAATAAAATCAATTTCAACACCCACATTCAAAAATGTAAAAAAAATGATCCAAAGAGCGGAACACTTCAGATCAATCACATTCAAAAACAATATCATCAGGACGAAAGAAACAACTAAGATATACAAAGCAATCTGCAGACCTATCATAGAGTATGGACATTGTAAGATACACGGGCCGAAGGACCACAGTCGATGGCCCACGCTAAGAAATACCTTAGCAAATCACTGTAAATATGTATATATGCATCAGAATGTAAATAAAAGGCAACTACTACTACTACTACTTGGTGATTGCGTTCTTCAGCCTAAAATATATAAGCATACAAATTTGTTTAGATTTTTTTCTATGTAGTTTCCAAGTTATGCACGTAACTTCATACACGTAAATTTCAAAGATATATTACTCGAAACCCTGACAAGAGAAAAATCTGAAAAAATGGACTTTTCATATTCGATCCTGAAAAACCTACTCACCAAATTTCATTCTCACCATTTTATTATTTCTTAAATTAAATTAAAATTAATCAAATTAAAAAAATTAAATTCTTACCATTTTTTGAAATTTCCTACGATTTCATCAATGAATATGACTGACTGGGTCCACTCTTTAAACGAAAATGATTACTGTCACAAAAAAATAGTTCCTTGATGCCCTATCGGTTTTAGACCTACCGTTAAGAATTTCACGAAACTTGGCATATAATGATACTTGATAATAAGAATATGAACCAGTTAAATTTTCAAAGGTTTTCAGAGAACTGAAAAACAGTTATTAAGATTACAAAATACATGCTCCTACATGTATATATTATTATTATATTATGTTATTTTATATAATATAATATATATTATATATAATATTATATATTATACATATAAAGTATCAATATATGCCAAGTGAAATTCGTGAAATTCTTAACGTTACGTCTAAAACCGATAGTACTACCTTAACTTCTCGTGTACACTCTTGTTGTGACATTTCTCATTGTCTCATTTAGTATCGCGCTCGTTCTTTTAATCCGGATCTTCCACCTCGCGTTGTACAGTGAGACCGAGAGAGAAAGAGATTTCTCGTAGTGCCATTTATTAGCGTATGGAAATATCCGCCGCGGAACGGAATTAGTTACGCCGGATCCATAAGGACGGCCGAACAATGCGAGCTATTCAACCGTACTCGACCGCACACGGGAAGAATATACTCATATATAAATACGTAATGGCTCGACCGCGTATAATACACGCCCGTATATTTCATGTATATGAAATTCTCCGCATATAAAACGGAAGCAACGCGAGACGTCGCGAGATTTTCCCTCGGCGACATGACAATGCAGTGATACTTTATTTTTTCCTCTTTTTATATACTCCTCTATTTTCTTTTTATTTTCTCAACGGTATATACGTATATCCGTCACGTGTAATTTGACGTTTCGTTCTCCGCTGACAATGAGTCGAATCTTTTTATTTTATTTTTTTTTTTCATTTTAATCCTTTTATATTTCTTTTCGCGTTTTAATCGTTTCTGTCACACAATTTGACGTTTCTCTTTCATTCATTTTTCTTCTCTCATCCATTGAACTTTTTTCCCCTCCTCGTTTCTGAATGATTGCTCCTCGATCAGCCGGCAATTAATTTGTCGTTCTGAAAGCGATACTTGCGAGTGATTCATACAGACGTGAATTATCGCGAGAACGCCGCGCGTTCGAACGCGCGCACTCCGAAGGCGCGGTTGAGAGTCGCGAGCAGGCTTTTGAGCGCTTAATTACGCCCAGGGCAATTAGACGAGGCTCGATGGGGGGTGCAGGGATTTCCCATTCGAATTCGCCTTTGCGGATTTGTTCTCGATTGAAAAATAAAATGCCAAAAAGAAATACTGCAGGCTCTTGAAATTTTAACACGTTTTTTGTAAGGGAAATAACATTTTTTTTCTCACCCTTCGGTATTTAAACGGTACAAAAATGATTTTTTTTTATTTTCACTTTTTTAGCTCGTTTTCGTTGTTCTCTCAAGCGCCAGCCACTCACTTTTCGTCCAGAACAATCGTCGAAGCTTTTTTTCGATTCGTTTTTTCTTTCATTTCGATACTTCTATAACGCAATCGAATTAATAACAGCGAGAACATTTTTTGTTTCTCGTGATGTGTGCTCTGTATTTTTCGTTTCTAGTTTTTTTTTCTCTCCCGCGCACGCGTTTCCGCGCGGATAAAAGCTTTTTCACAGATGTTCACAGATGGTTAAGTGCTTTCGGTTACGTATCAGTCTTCTCTCGAAAGCCTATCCTGGATGGATCTTTTCCTGTTTATATATTCGGCCTTCGTATTTGGAGCGCGCTCTTCTCTCTGTTTCGTATATCCGAATCGTACATCGCGCGCTCTACTTTATCTCGCTTTGTATACGCATACGCGAGCTCGTTATTTCACGTCAATCGCATCGCGGAGGATACATATCTCGTTTTTTTTACTGTTTTTCATATTTAAATCATCAAAAACGGGGTCGTGGATTTGAAAGGCTTTAAAAATTCAGTTTTAAAGTCCGCAGCTACCGAAATTTTTTTTTTTTTATCAGTATTCAAAATTCGAAGTACATTTTTTACGGAGATGTACTTTGAATCTTCACTGACAGTGAATACGAGAGGCTGCAACAACTAAGAGAGAAATATATTTTTATTTTTTGATGAATAAGTTCGTTTAAATTTAAAAAAAAAATATTTAATTAGATTTTTTTCGTAAGGTGAATCAATTAATTTGATAGATAAACATGATAAAATACCAAATTTTAGCTATTTCTGTCTAAAATATATTTTATATTATCAAATATACTTTAGACAGCGAATACGAGAGTCTGCAACAAAACTAAGAGAGAAATATATTTTCATTTTTTAATGAAAAAGTTCGTCTAAATTCAAAATCAATAAAAAAATATTTTTAATTAGATTTTTTGTCATAAATTGCATCAGTTAATATTACGTACCTTATCTATCTATTAATCTTATATATAGAATATATAAAATACATTTTTTTTCAAAGAATAAGTTCGTTAAAATTTAAAATTAATAAAAAAATAGTTACTCGAATTCTTTTCGAAAATTGAATCGATTAATATTATTCATAGAACGAATTGGATTACGAGAGATTCATTGTTGACGTCGACAAAAAGTGATGATTTTTTTCTTCTCGATGTTCAAAATTCGTTTTTATGAATGTTGAATGCCTCGTGAAGGATTTTCGTGCATTTTGTATTCAAAGTCGCAATAACTCATATCACCCGACTTTGTTTTTGGGCACGTTTTCTTTCAGCCTCGTCGTAAACGTTTTCGTCTCTGTATACGAGGGACGGACACACAAAGTACGCCGGAGTGCGCACGTGGACTCGAAAATTCGTGAAGGAAAGGACGACGAAGCCCAGATGATTTCGTGTCCCCGAATTTAGTTTGACATTTCGAGATTGCTCTCCCATTCCAACGTGAAACGGAGATAACAAAACGCGATTACGAAAAATAACGCGTGTTTGCGGGGAAGACCTTTATTATTTCGAAAAATTACCTCTGCCACGTGCGACCACCAAGGACAGGGCGGCCCTCGTTGCGTAATGAAGAAATTACAATTTTCATTTATGAAAAAAAATGTCGAAAATTAATTTTTTTCGATTGCTCTGGAAAGATCAAAGCGATCAGAAAAATTTTCTAATAAAAATAAATAAATAAATAATTTGTTAATAAATATTTGAAAATAAATTTAAAATAAATAAATCAGCGTAACGTCGATCAACGAAGTATTGTCAATTTTATTAAATTATAAAAAATATTATTATAGTCCTGACAGTAGATCCAGGTCGCACCAGGTGAGGAAAAGAATTTCGTCGCAACAGGAACCTGAAATAAAATTCTTTTTCCAAAAAAACAGAAATGTCGAAAATTCTCGTTCCCTTTGACAATTTAAAAATTTCAAATATCGCAAAGGATCCTTTCAATTCTATTATACTAAAAAATGTAATAAAATTCCATCTCACAAAAGTTTTGGAAAAACTAAAATTGATAAAAAATGCTATTTACTTGTTTTTTTATCATTCAAAAGAAATGTATCGAGAATAGAGTTCACAAGCGATTTAAAAAATGCTTCAAAAAATGACGAAAAATATTTCATTTTTCCCTCTTCCGTGCATTCGCTTTCAGGATTGCACGAAATGGTCTGAGAGCACACGAGATATTCCAAACGATTTTACGATAAGATATCAGAATATAAACTTTCGACTATATATCCGAGAGCTTTTCTTTTCAACGCTTCTCCTTTCGGTTCTCTCTCGCCTGTGCTGTGTGCATAGACTTTCACGTACCGAGAGAAATGGAGCCCCGCGATTTAAAAAATACTTTCGAGAAGGATATCTCACTGGTCGAAACGAGGTGGAATAAGCGAAGAAATCTCAAGGACTAAGATCCACTTAGAAGCACACTATTTTCACTCGTTTGAACATTTTTCACTCATTCTCTTTTTCCACTTACGATTCTTTATTCTCGACTCATTTCTCCTCTCATCGCCTCTCTCACTCTCGTTCAACGGTTCTTTTTTTTTCACGCTCGCGAAGTACACTGCAGCTTTTTGTCCCACTTTTAATGTTCACCCTCTTTTTATTCTTTCCTCGCTTCTTTTACATCTTATTCCTTCGTTAAATCTTTAATTCCTTCACTGTATCGAGCCGAGCCGCTCTTGACACTTTTTTTTCTTCATTTTCTCTCACCTCTCTCGGCTCGCTCAATTTTCGTTTTTTTCTTCCTCCTTTTTTTTCTCTCCTCTTCTCGAGACTTTTTCCTTCATCTCTCATCTTACTCTCGCACGGTGCAAAAGCTTCGCATACCCGGAGGTATCCTCGCAGGGATACGTACTATTAACACTCCTTGTTCACCGGGACGGAGTTAAGGAGCGAGAGAAAAGCTCGGTACACTTTTGCTCTGCAGCAAAACTCGCGCGCTCCGTACGCCCGCGGTTCTTCAGCACACGAGAGACACCTCCGACAACTTTTCCTCCTCTTTTTTCATTCTCTCGTGGAGATCTCTCTCTCTCTTTTTCTCTTCATCCTCACTCCGGCAGCTGATTCCCTGGAAGATTGAGCGACTCTCCTCCTTTTTTACTCTCTCTCTCTCTCTCTACCGTCCGAACGGCTCTTCTTATGCCAAAACCCTTGAGGACTTTTCCTTCATGACGATGTATTATTATCACGTATACCAGATTTGTCTCTGTACAGCTCAGGTCAAAACTTTCAGTCCAAACTTGTTCGATGAGTTTTTTAAATATATTAAATGTTTGTATTAATTTTCGTTTCTTGAAGTTTTTAAAATCAGGTTTTTTGAGGTTTTTGGGTGGAAGTTTCGAATTTTGTAAAAAGTTTGGATCACTTTCGATGTGTTTAATTTTTTTACATTATTTGTTTAGTTGGTATATTTAGGGTGGGGGGGGGGGGGCGAAATGGGGTACCCCAAAAATTTGGTGAAGATTTACAATATATCAAAATTTGATAATATTTAATATCAAATAGTCTTTTATTTGCTAAGAACATTGCATTTGGTGATTTAAAAACACATAAACAAAAATTAAAGCTCAAAATCGATTAACATAGCTGATCGAAAAAGAACATTTTCTGTGGCAATGAAACACATTTAAACAAAAATTAAAATAAATCATCAATTAATTACTTGAAATAAGACGTCAGAGCTAATAATAACTAAAAGAAATTTTTTTCCATGAAAATTTTATTCCAGCTGAAAATTTCATTTGTTGCCTTCAATTGTTATTAAAAGAAACCAAAAATTCAGCATATTTAAACCATCGGAATCGGAAATTTTTCTTAAGTACCCGATTTTGCCCCCCCTACCCTTTATGTTTAGGAATACATAATTCCTAAATATTCCTAAACGTATAATATAATATGTTTAGAAATGATTTTTTATTGATAATTTCTATAGAAAATATACAATATTTCTAATGGTAAATAACAAACTTTAACATATGGAAAGTTTAACTGTATGATATTGAAAAAAACAGTTTCTTTATTTAGCTTAAATGCTGCATATTACTGTTGAATTATTAAGTATTGTTCAATTATTAAGCATTTTGCATAACTATAAAAAGGAATGAAGGTAGTTCGATGAAAATTGATATTCCACGAATCAGATGCAAGAATTTGGGAGCCGATGAATAAATTGATCATGAATTATTCCGCACAGTCTGAAAATAATTTTCCATCCAGTTTGAGATCCATTTTCGTAAATAGCATCTCTGTAATTGGAAATCACGTACACTGAAAGATTACGCAATATTTTTTATATTATTCATTTTTACGATAACTTTAGACCGAAATTTCAAAATTTCTAAAATCGTTCTCATATATTCTCAAAATTCATACTAAAAAACTGTAAAATTATAAATCATAATGAAACAAAAATTGCATCTCAAAAATTGAAAATAAAAAATTCGTAATTGCAGATCATGAAAAAAAATCTCTTATCTTTTAATTTAATTTCCCATCTCCTTTTTAATCGGACATGCAATTTGTTTAGTTGAAACATACTTCCAAGTATAATGAAAATGAAAATTTCATCCTCGGTTGTATGCGTCAACGTGGAACACGATCGCGCAAACGTGGAGCTACGTGTATAACGTTACCAAGAAAAGCAAATTCGATCTCGGCCTGTCCTTCCATGCCTGATTCGTCCTCTCTCTTTTTCTTTCCTCTTCTCCCGAGGGTCCTTTCTCGTCGGTTTTCATTAAATCTCGGATTAATTTTACGGTGGCCGAGAATCATTATATCGCACGAGATTGAGCCAGGAACCTTTTCTCTTCTTCCTCCACCGTTTCTCTTCTTCCTCTTGTCTCCGCGGGGTAGACGAACGGGGTCGGAGAGAGAGAGAGAGAGGAGCGAAAGAATAAAAAATGAACAGACCGATCCGGAGATCTCTCTCGCGCGATCTCTCTATATACAGTTATTCCACGGATCCGGGCAAGGAAATTGCAAAAATAATTTAGTTCTCCCGTTCAACTTTTGTTCCCTTTTTTTTCAATCCGTTTTGCGCATATACACGAGGATAACGCCGACCAGGGATGAACGTACAATTCAGAATTTTAATGGATATTCCGTCGAGCTACGTCCAAATCGCTCGCTCTTTCCTCTCTCGTGCTCTCCAATCCTCTTCTCTCTCCCTTCATTTTTCACTCATTTTTTTCATGAAAAACTTGCACGCTTATATGCGAGGAAGATGGAAAAATTTCAAGCGACCAATAAACGGATTAATTATGAATCATGTTTCCCATCTGAAAATTACGCAGGTAACTTTCTTCATCGCTCAAAATTATTTTGCTTGGACGAAATGATGAAAAAAACGACAGTTGATTTTTCTCTTCATTTAGATAAAATGAATATAAATTAGACAATTATTGCAAGATTTTTGAAGGAACGAAATTTAGGATTAAAATTCTTTTTAATTAAAAATTCGTTTCTTCGTTGAATAAGATCGACGTCAGTGTGTACTTCGTAAATGAAATATCGCAGTCCATAAGAACGATAACCGTTACGGGTTTTATATCCTCATTATGCAAAAGTCCCGAAATTGAGGTCATTCATCTAAATCCCGATAAAAGTTGACCGGGTGATTTATTGAACTACCCGGTAACTCTATTTGGGAAACAGAGATGGTCAGAGAGACAAGTACGTGATGCGAAAATGCGTTTTGGGGGCGAAAAGATTTTTTTTCCCTTTCTTTTTATTTTTATCTTTTTTTTCTTTTTTCTTTGGGAAAAGAAGGAAAATCTTGGAGAGTTTCGCCCTACGTGCAGCTTCATAACTTTTTTTCCTCTTCCTACGCTCTCGTTCTTTCGCTCACGAACTGGCAACAGTGATAAAAACGAATTTCCTACTCGTTCCACGGGCTCGTATAACCGCCGAGAAAAGAAGCGATCAATGCGCAGAGATGGGACGCTTCGAAAAATGAATTTTCCGACGGGGTCCGCGGAGGGCAAAATCGACGGCTAACGAGAAGGGAAAAAAATGTCTCGTGTACGCGTGGGCGTAAAAACGAGGGCGAGCTAACATTGCGTGATCGTGACGCAAAGCGAACCTCAAATAAATTTCGAGAATACACTGTACGTCTGGTTTTTTGTGATAGAAATTTGTGATACAGAAATGTCTAAATTCGGTTGGCATTTTTTTTATCGGTTCGTAATTCCAAAAATACTGAACGAATATTTTTTGTATTTTTTATTGATAATTTATTTATTCATATTTATTGTTGAAACGTGATTCATCTGGGATCAGCAAAAAATTAGTTTGTTGCACGTGCTGGAGAAATTTTGAAAACAATTATCAAAAATCGCTTTTCTATGTTTATCGGAATTAGCGACCAATATGAATTTTCATGCGCTTGATCAAGCGCGAATACACCTCTCGTTACAAAGCGTCGGTATCGTTTTTCACTCGCGCGAGGACTTTTTTCCCTCCCACTTGCCGTTGACGAAAATCCGGAGCATTTATCTCACGCACGATCACGTAAATTGCGTTGTTTTTCTTTTTCACAGCGCCAATGAACAATAAAAGGATTAACTAGAATTTCACGTAAAAGCTATTTTTTATTGTTATTATTATCGATCTGAATTATTTAATATTCAGTTTACCATATTTTTGTAGGGACAGTCAAAAATTAATTGCGTCATATTACAATATCTATATATCAGTATACATCACAATATACATAAAATATACAGTATACAATATACATGCTTTTACCTGATATTAATATGTGGAGAACCCCGTCTTCCACTTTCGATTACCTTGTGATTTTCCCGAAAGTCATAAAAACATTCGCTCTTTCAAAAATGAATTTTTTTCTTTCCATATTTTTTCATTTCTTTTTCCTTCTTTTATTATTTACCGAACCAGCTGTCTTTAATCCGTAATAATAACATTTTCAATTTTATCCCTAATTTTTTCCAACTCCGAATTTCCTCCCGACAAAAATATTTTGAAAAAATTCTCGCAAAAGTTTGGTTCATCGTGTTTAATATTGATTTAAAAAATTATCTGTATATGAATTTTGTTGTTGATATTTTCATTGACTTATAATTAACCTTCAATCCATACACGTTTTTTTGGTGCCTGTTATCCGTGAACCGAGGTCGTTTTCGGCTGAGCGCTGTCACACTTGCAAATATCGATAAAAAAATTTTAAAAAATTCACAATTGTTCTTCATATCCTCCTTTTGAAGGCAGAAAACAAGACAACTGGATTTTTCTATTTTTAACAATATTTTTTTAAACAAATTCAAGGCAATGCGCGCGAAAAACAGTTTTTTTTTTGAAAAAAATGCTACGGGCATAAAAATGATCAGAATTAACTTTAACAAGCAGATTTGTAAAAGGGGAAAGGTTCTTCTTTATAGAAAAAATGGTATGCTATCGTAAAAATAAACCAGATACCCTATTTTGCACGGGGAACATGAACAATTTTTGGAGAATTCAAAATGCGAAAAAATGCTGAAAATCACAGATAATTTTACATTTCTTGTTTTATTTATGTTCTTAGGTCCCATAATAACGTATTTAATGTAAAAAAAATCGCGTTTACAAAAAATTTTTCAAATGCTTTTAACATTGATCCTTGTGAAAAAAATTTTGAGCATTTTCATTACTTAGAATTTGGGGTTCAGAGTCTGTGATGAGAGTAATTAATAATTAACTAATTAAAAGCATGTATTTTGTAATCTTAATAACTATTTTTCAGTTCTCTGAAAACCTTCGAAAATTTAACTGGTTCATATTCTTATCATGAGGTATCAATATGTCAAGTTTAGTGAAATTCTTAACGGTAGGTCTAAAACCGATAGTACTACCTTGAGAAAATCAGAAAACGTGCAATTGTTGAAAATATTTTTTTGCCTCACACACATTGATACGAAAAAAAATTCTCTAAAAACGACGTGCATCGAATTTTTTTTTAATCTGCGGAGGGGTTTCGTTGAGCAGAACGGAATGCAGGTTCGGTTGCAATTCCCAGAGTGCAGAGCATGCCGAATTAATCCGCCGTTAATAGCTCGAATGCGCGTGGAGCTTCGATTGTGCGATTCCCATTATAATAGGCGTAGGCCACTTCCGTGGATTCCCGGAAGGGAAACAGAAAGAGATGCCAGGAGAGAGAATAATGGCGCTTGCAAAATCCGAGCGTACGTCGCGAAGCGTACGTTATTCCACGGATGGGAATCGATTTACGCGATTATGCCGAGCGCACGGGATCCGCATCGCGCTACGAGTCGACATTTCATGCAACACGCCCGTGCAAATCGACCAAGACGCGCAATCCGACATATCTAACCGACTCCCGGGAGAATGCGACACGGGAAGTCGCACTGGAGCTCCATTGTGGCCGATCGGTTACCAGAGACGACCGGAAGCTTCCTCCGAAAAGAGTGATCGCTTCCTGCAGAGTTCATAATCCTTGTTTTTGTTTATCTGAAGGTGATGAATGAACGAATGGATGATCGAATGAATGAACGAATTGATTAACAAATGAATGAACGAATTGATTAACCAATGGATGAACGAATAATGATTTAAAAACTTTATTGCTATAGTAAAAAAGTACGCCAAGTAATAAAATAGTTGATACAAAAATTATATGAAATCATTGTGTGACCAAGTAAAAAGATATTTATAAATTTTAGCATAGATTCCACAATCAATAATTGGTGTGTAAGGGTGAATTCAAGTTTATTATTTAAAATCTCTTCGTTTTAAATGACCCATGAAAAATTAACAAAATGTTCTTTTAAGGTAGTATCGTTTTTAGACTTTAGACCTACGGTTAAGAATTTCGCGAAACTTGGCATATTGATACCCTATAATGAGAATATGAACCAGTTAAATTTTCAAAGGTTTTCAGAGAACTGAAAAATAGTTATTAAGATTACAAAATACATGCTTTTAATTAAGTAAGTTAGTTAGTTAACTAGTTGGTTAGTTATTGAGTTTACCGTGCTACCCTCTTCGGGTTTTTACAGTTTTTTTCTTATTGTACCATATTTCCTCTCTGTAACCACCATCCTATATGTGCTCTATTTCCTTACTTCCCCACCACATTGGGTCCGCAGCCGACTTCACACCTAACCTGTATCGCATTCGCACATGTTTGCACATGGGCACTGGAAAACTGCGGAAAACCCATGCCGATACATTCGGTGATGCCTTTTCTGGGTATTTCGAAGTTATCAAACCTCGAAAGATCCAAAAAAGCCACCTCTCGCTCAGCGTTGACCCCATTCAAGTATTGGCCGCGCCTAATGCAGCTTAACTTGTGGGACCGCCAAAACTCAAGCACCGACCACGTGTCGACTACTGTCTACTTTTAATTAATTAATTACTAATTACTCTCATCACAGACTCTGAACCCCAAATTCTCAGTAACCAAAATGTCCAAAACATTTTTTTCATAAGGATCACTGTTAAAAGCATATGTATTTTCTAACCTTAATAACTATTTTTCAGTTCTCTGTAGATCTTTGAAGATGTAACTGGTTCATATTCTTATCGTAAGGTATCAATATATGCCAAGTTTCGTGAAATTCTTAACGGTAGGTCTAAAACCGATAGTACTACCTTTAAATAAACCTGCAGAACAAAACCGAAGTTTTTACCTTCATAGTAACAATCTACGCAGACTAATTTTCCATTTAGATTGAAGACTTTCTTGGTCCCCACTAATTGTAACAAAAATAAATTTGCTTCCGGATTAGAGCTGCGTTTTGTAACTGTTTTTAGCCGAAGTTTCGCAATCGTTCCGGACCTCATCTTCAGGGTGAGAGTTCTGATCTGAAGCTCACCTGCTCAGGGTGTTCTATTCAACTATACATTTTGAAACCGTCACAACTGAGTATTCCATCATGATATCCACCATGAGCCAATCATGATGTATTCATTTAGACCAGAATAATAATACTCTGTGGATCAAGTTTTTCATACGAGGATTCATCAATTAACAAAAAATCAGTACCAATTAGACGTCCAGCGATCCTTATATGATTTCATTTGAAGTAAATTATGAAAAATTGACGCACAACCTTGAATGTATAGAAAAGCTCCGTAACAAAGTCTCAAGATTTCCGGCCCTTGGTCTTTTCGAACGGAAGATCTTTCTCGGATTTCCTGCCTATTTTCAGGCTTATAAACAGCGATATGACGCGGAACACATGTTTACCAGCCATTATAACGTTTAGCCATGTCTAGGCGCGCGAGTATACGACCACAAAGAGGATGCCAATTGGAAATTGGGTCGAGTCGCGGTCGTCGGCGTCGTTGCCTCGTCTCGGTTCGACTTATTACAGGCGCCAGCACTCCCGGTAATGCTCGTGCCATGCTAAGAGACCGAAAGGAAGACACGACGTGGAAATATACGAGTTCGGGACATCCACGAATATACACAAAGACCCATTATCGTTATGGCTTCCGGGCTCGCTTTTCACCCACTCCCGATGATATTTATGAGATATTTTCCCACTGCCAAATCCTTACGATGACCCGAACATTTTGGAATTCATCCATTATTTGCATTCTTATACTTTTTTTGGTAAAATATGTGAATACTGCAGGACAAATTTTTGTGAGAAAACATATTCTTGGATCGAGATCGCAGATTAGATTTTCCCACGACATGACACGAAACGTTTGAACGTCTGAAAATAGAAAATACGAGAATCGAAGCTCAACCAATAATTACTAAAGAATACAGAGAACTTTCTTGTGTGCCAGTGTAATTTAGGAATAAATAATTCTCGATGATCCTTATAGGAAATAGGAATTCGGTTATGGTAGACATATGCACTGTGAGAACACATTTTTTGTTCTTCTTCATTGACTCTAGAGCACTCTTAAGGAGATTGGACACCCAGTGAGCCATATCTACCCAATGTTAAAATCATAGGAAATTGAAAAAAAAAAAAACGCTTTATGCATAAGAGTCAGTTTTTAATGAATAACTCGGAAACTATAAAGGTAGATAAAAAATCTGAAAAAATTCATATAGTGATATTTCAGGTTGAAGAATACTGTTACCAATTTATATTAAATTCTTAACATTTTGATCTCGTAGACCAACCTCCGTAAGGAAGGTAATTGGGAACTAAAGTTTTCTTCTAGATTAAAGACTAAGGACTACAGAGACAAAAATAAGGATCGGTCCTGAGTTACGCCCATGTGAACTGTAATGCTCCAGCTAGCGTTCCCTAAAACATTGAAGATTAATTTTTGTATTCCGAACACGCTCTTGAATAACATGTCCATAAATATTCATTTATGATATTCCAACAATCATCAACATCGAAAACAATTTTTAGGTCATGTATCATTAGCATCCCCAACCATACATGCAACGTTGTAATTATCAAGTCGTAAATTAGTATAAAATAAAAAAGTATCACCGATTCTTTTTTGTCGTTTGAGCAAGAGGCGTGAAGTTGCCTCCGGGTGAATCCCGAGGATTTCGCAGAGGTTGGGCAGTGACGTATCGTTCGAGATCTTTGTCTCTTTCACGGTTTTTCGTCTCTTCTCGAGGAGTCGAGTCACGAGCCGGCGCGAGGTCAGAGTAAACCGGGGCTCTCTCGAGTTTCGCATTATCGCTCTCAAGACGGGCGTTGTCCTTCTCCGGTTACAATTCCTTCCTCCGCTAGGCGAACTTTCCGGGGATTCGAGCTACACCCACCCTCAAGGCACCGAGCACGTTTTACATCCGCGATATACGCGCTGCTTTCCATCCGCCGAGAGACACACGTATACCCAAAACGAAAATGCCTGTCGCTTCGAGCGAACAACGACAGGACCAGATATATTGCGCCGAGCAGATAAACATTCCCGTAACGTTTCCCAGCATCTTGAAGGATTACGCCAAAGCAGCGATTCGCACCCAGCCTTACGATCTTCTCCATTGGACAGCTGCGTATTTTCGAGCCCTGGCGAACGGTCAATTTCCACCGGTTAAGGTAGGAGCCGCGTCAAGTTTTTTGAGACAAATTTTTTTTTTAATCAATATCTCGAATTCTGGATGACAAAACTTCTTGAAATTTGGTAAATTTTCATTCAAGTATCATCTAGGGCTGTGCGAAATTAGAAAAAAATTGTCTCAAAAAATTTCACGTCACTTCTACCTTAAGGCAGCGTGAAATTTTTTGAGATAGCTATCTCAAAAAAAATCTAGATTTTTTTTAATTTTTCCATAGGCCTAGATAATACTTAAATAAAAATGTATACCAAATTTCAAGACGTTTTATCATCCAGAAGTCGAGATATTGATTTTCAAAATGCATCTCTAATTCACTCGTTCTTATGGCAGATATTTTTTATGATAAAATTATTTTTATCTCAAAATCTATCTGGCCTAAAATCTAAAATCAAAAAATAATTATTTTTATGTCAAAATATCTGGTCATTTTTTAAATCAAGCGTGAATAAAAATATTTGCCATAAGAAGTATTAGAGATGAATTTCAAAAACCAATAACTCGACTTCTAGATGATAAAACGTCTTGAAATTTAGTATACGTGTTTATTTAAGTATTATCTACGCCTATGCAAAATTTTAAAAAATCTGTCTCAAAAAATTTCACGCGACTCTCCCACCTTAAGGTAGACTTTAACTTCTCCGAATTCATCCTTACAATCTTTAGTCATGGATTAATTTTTTATCAGACTCAAAGTGGACAAATGCTCTCTACTTTCCAATTTGTCCTCTTATAAGGACGAAAGTTCTAAAGCCACTCGGGGGACTCGTTTAAACTTCAAAAGTCTCGGAGCTTTAAGCTCCAGGTCCTTTTTCAATTTATAATTCAGGATGTATTGATATTTAATTGAAG
Organism: Cremastinae sp. B BG-2022a; assembly: GCA_030522605.1. Taxonomy (NCBI): domain Eukaryota; kingdom Metazoa; phylum Arthropoda; class Insecta; order Hymenoptera; family Ichneumonidae; species Cremastinae sp. B BG-2022a. The sequence goes on from JAPYYX010001981.1 coordinate 15,586, forward strand.
GAACGTCTGGAGTATCCTCCCCGCGTTCATCCCTCGGGCATGACCCCGCGATTTCTCAAGATTCTCCTAAATCAGTTCCGTCACGACGATCGGGTTGATATCGAAAAAGTGGCCGGTTGGGTGGAAGTGGAGCTTGAATCGCTTCTGGCCCGATGGCGCGGTATAGCCCTCAAAGACGAAAGCCTCTATCGGATCCTGATGACCGGACGACTCCTCCAAACGCCAGGAGCTCCCGAAGTGTGCGATCTTTATCGCTTTCTCGCCGTTGGATGCGGTCTCCTGGGTAACGTAAGCCCTCGACCTTTTCTCTTCTCCCCACTTTTCTATCCTCGTAAAAGGAGACTCCACTCTATACCTCTTATTTATCCGGAACCGGAATCCCGTATCAGAGGTCCTCCAAAACGTTTCCTCGACTCAAAATGTCCGGGGACGTAACGAGATTGAAGGAAGTCTGACCTCTTTTTCCTTTGCTTACTCCTCTCTCGACTGTTTTTCACCTCTTTCGTTCCGCTTTTTATTCTCTCTCTCTCTTCGTCCGTCTCGTTTTTCCTGCTTTTTTATTCCTCTCGGTACTTTTTTGTTTCTTCCTTTTTCGCTGGCAAATTTTTTCCTCTATTTTCCGTTCGTTTCCTGATCCTTGTTTCCTTTCATCTTTTTCCTGTAATACTTTTTTCGCTTTTCTATAATTATTGCGTTTCCGGGTTCAGAAGGATAATTCGTTAAAAAATCGAGCATAGAGTCGATTTTAGCTCTTGTTGAACTATAATTATTCAGCGTTCAGAGATTTTGATCCTCGATAACGAATATTTACGAATAACGAATCCTAGATATAACGAAACGCCGACCAAAATGCCCCAAGTCGTGGATCATAGTTCAAATATTCATTGTTGATATCGTCTGCGTAAGTTGATCGAAATTGAGGCAATTGTTGGTCGAATGCTCCAATGGAGTTTGTTAATTAATGATGTATTCTATTATCAACGAGATTACTCTATGTACGAGATTTTAATTATCTTTTTCTATAAAATAATTGGGCGATCCATGCAGAATTTGCTGGAGACAATGATTCTCGTTTGCGAATTACTGACGAAAGAAGCGGACGGTGGATCAGCCATGATATCCTTCAAGGTCTTCATGAATCTGTACGAATACTTAGCAGAGCTTGACTGTTCCGGTGGCCAATCGATTGTCCCACCAGGAGGAAGCAAGTTAGAAGCGGAACTTGAGCGAGACGAGGTGTCGCCCATTCGATCTTCCCAGTCCGCCTCCTCGTCATCCACCATTTCCTCTTCTACCGTTACGGATGACGCTTCTACCAAGAGGTCACGAGCTTCTCGGTGCCAAAGCACCGATAGCTCAGCCGAAGACGCTGGAGAATTTCTTGACTCCTCTAGAGTAATTTCGCCCCAGTTTCGAGCTCTGTTTAAATTACGATTTTTAGTGACAAGTTGAAAAAATGAGACCAAGTACTAAAAAAAGGTTATAAACTTTTTCATTCCGTAGGTCTTTTTATTATATTTTAATGCTCGTTTTTTAAACATTTTGCCTTGCATTCACATGGATGTTGATAATTGAATCGATGGTCATCGTTCAATGCTTTAGGAATCTAAGCAATTGATAAATTATTACTTTTTATTATAATATTAGAATATAATATAATATATCATATAATATAATTTTAATTATTATTATAACATTATTATATTATACATTATATAGTATATTATATAATAATAATAATATTAAAATAATTAAAATATAATAATACAATATAGCATGATATTATTATAATATTATTGTATTATACGTTATATAATAATAATATTATATTATATAAATTATATAAAATTTTATATTGTATAATATAATATTATTTTTTAATACCGTTACTTGAAAAGTCTCATTTTTTCATTCACTATAAAAATCCTTGAATGATCAAAATCATGATAAAAAATTAAACTTTTCCACGCACCACGAGTTTTCCAATAACCATGAAAATGAGCTTGAAAAAAGACCAACTGTTGAAAAAATTGACTTTTTTAATGAAAGTCACTGTAATTCCGAAAACTATTTCGAATTTCAAGATCGTGTTTGTTGGGAAATTCAATTTTTTGGCCATCGCGAGTCGTCCCATTAGGAAGTTGATGAAAAAAATGGACTTTGTTGAGAAAGTTAATAAGAACGATTCTAATGGTAGGAGTCTCGCGACGAATCGAGCGAAGAGTCTCGAAAGAATGTTCCACTCCGCGGAAAGAAGGCGAGTGACCCTACGGAGTCGTCAACGACACGTGAAACTCGGGCGAGGGAGGGCCTCGCGGAGTCGCGAAACGCTCATTCGGACACTAAGACTCGTTCGGCGTTAAAAGTCTCGGAGTCGGGCGAGAGAAGAGCCGACGAGGTTACGAGGGTTCAAGAGGAGCGTCGGGACGTCGAGTTCCACTCGAGAGAGGAGAACGTGAGGTCGGCGTCGGTGGACGGGACTCCGGCGCTCACCGAGTCTCGAAGCGACTCTCGTCGGGCCACTTGGTCCCCGTCTTCGTCTGGAAAAAGTCACGTCCCCGCTGTAAAAGTAACGGAGGCCGTTCCGGGCGAAAATTCACGCCAAGTTGACCGGCCTGATAAAATATTGGAGGCGCGTTCCGGAAGGCTGTCCGGGGGTGCTGACGTACACGGGGATCCAGCCGAGGATCCTATTGAAAATATTCCGCGCGAGGATTCGCGGAATATTGATGAAGATCGCGAAACTCCCGGGGGAAAAGTTGCCAACTTCCATGACGGACGGCACGCTGAGAAAATGACGTTCGAGGTGAGGAAACGAGGGGGAGGGGTGGAGAAAAAAGCTCCGGGGTAGGAGAAAATGCGATTTCATATTCTCTTTTGCCATTGTTGGAAATGGGACGTCCTCGTTTATGTGACGGTTCGAGTTCACTGGGAGAATATTTTCTCGCTTGTAATGAACTTCGCGTCGTCAAATTTTTTAATTCACCTTGCAAATGAGCGAGGAACGTCGGGGAGGAGATTAATTGGACGCGCGAGCTTGAAAGATTGTGACAAACGACGCGGTTAACCGCGAGCGAGGTCATTTCCTTGCTTTCCACAGCTCGCTAAGATGCCCGTCGTCGTTTAACTTTTATCGGTTATGCTTCGTCGGAATAGCGGAGGATTCGTGTACCCGCTCGATAAACTTGACGGATATTGTCAGCTTCGATCCCCGTCGCCTTGATGGAATATCTCGCGTTATTTCCCCATCTTGCGACCTCCGTAAACATTAATCTCGGACATCAACTTTTTCTATTTCTAAAAGTGCCTTCTGACGTATATCGAATCGATGTTTCGCAATCTCAAAATATGTCGTTTTATCAATACGGAATTCCTTATTCTTCGGAAAAGCTTGGTTTGAAATTTATTTCATTGTGAAGCGTGTACGTGCTCATTTTTAAATTTAGTCACACTCACAATCTATTTCGATTTCTTCTGTTAAATTCAGAAGCGATTCACTGAGCGGTTCGGGAGTACAATTTCGTGTAACAATTTTGATCGAATAATTTTTCTTTCCGAATATTTTTTGAAATTCATTAATTATGACCTGGAATATTTTTGAAAATGTCAATAAAATTAAAATGAATCCAAAATTTGAATGTAGTCAATTCATTTTAAATTATCTTATTTTAACTAGTTCAGAAATTTTGTGTCAAATAAACGTTAACCGAAAATTCTGATGGTTCAGTAACACGAGAATATTTTTTGAAATTCATTAATTATGGCCTGGA
>JAPYYX010001981.1:19361-29835 GCA_030522605.1 Cremastinae sp. B BG-2022a
AAATAAACGTTAACCGAAAATTCTGATGGTTCAGTAACACGAGAATATTTTTTGAAATTCATTAATTATGGCCTGGAATATTTTTGAAAATGTCAATAATTAAAATGAATCCAAAATTCGAATGTAGTCAATTAATTCATTTTAAATTACCTTATTTTAACTAGTTCAGAAATTTTGTGTCAAATAAACGTTAACCAAAAATTCTGATGGTTCAGTAACACGAGAATATTCTTTTTTTATGTTTCGGGTCGCGAGATCCCCTCGAATGCGTATAGAACTTTGAAGAGCGGACCGATTGGGAAACTGGCGAATTTCGAGACAAACGAACATTGCGAAAATTCCAATGTGTTAGTTCGCATGCGGCTGTGTCAACGGGTCTGGGGGAGCGGAAAATTCGATCGTGTTAACTCGAGCGCGTACGGGAGATTGCCCGGGGTTTATTGATCGGGAATCCGAAGTCGACTTCCACGCGAATGATATTTAATCCGAAATACTCCGTTTTCAATCTAAAATACTTTTAAACAATTCCTTTTCTGATTTTCCTCCAATTTCGTGGCTGACGGGAAATTTTTGTATCCTCCTATATATATGGATTAAAACAATGCGAAAAAACCGTATTTGTTTCCGAACTTTCCTCTGTCAACAAAGCTCGTTAGAACTTTCATCCGGATTTTCAAGAACGACGTGACATGATTATTATTTTTAACGAACTCCCGTCTAAACGATCTTGAGGAAACTCCTCTCGCTGACATTTTTACCATTTTGAGCTCTTTACTCAGGACGACAGAGCGCTCTTCGGTGAAGACGAATTTGAAGTCGGCCAGGGTGAAAAGACCGGGGGAATTAGGACGGATTCGGCAGATTACGAGTCCTTTGCCGGAGAATACGACGACATGGCCGAGTACGAGACAATCGGCCTCGAGAACGTTCTTCGGGGCTTTTGCGAGTGCCTCGATGGTAAGGAGACCCGAGATTTCGAGAGTCCGGATGAAACTGAAGAAAGACCGGAGCCTCTTGATCCCGTTCCGGAGTTTCTCGGGAGAATGCTACTCTCCGAATGTTCCGATGGACTCTATTTTCTAAAGGAAGTGCCCGGGATCGGACCACCCGTTTGCTCCGCAACTGTCACCGCGGTTGGACTCTGGCTCGCTGAATGCTCTAGACGGCAGCAGGGTCAAGTCGGTCCACGAAACTTAAAACACTTTATGTGTCCCGATCTCGATGGGGAATTTCGTCGAGAGGAATCTTCAAAATCTTCTTGCCCTGAGAGCTGCTGTATCGATCAATAGTGATAAAGGATAAATAATTCTTCTCGTATGTGATTCATACTTGCAAAAATAATTCAATTTGTATTTATCAATGATTTTTTCAACGATTGTGGGCTCAATTTTTTAAGGACTCCAGTTAATTTGTTGGAAATAGAAGTTATCAATTCATCAAGGCTTGTGTTGTCCTTTGTTTCATTACATTCTTAGCGTATTCAAACTGTTCGTGATATTACGTTCGATACTAATTATAATTAGCACAATTATTATATCTATCATAAAGATAATTGTCGACAGCTAATTTTCATTTAGGTCATACTCGTAATTTCATGAAATCATGTATGATATATAATGTAAAATGATGAGTAACATTGATTCATTTTAATTAAGAATAGCACATATTGACTGCATTTTTCCTGTAGATGACAAAGCAGTGCATATTCGAACTCATCCAAGTCTCGAATGATCTTACCTGTTTGGGTGATGTAGCCCTATGGTTCGATTGCATTGTGATTGCCCATCTCAAATACTTGATACAAATACTCATTGTATGTGTGGAAACCGACTCGTTCAGGGATCATTATCGGCGAGAACCGTCGATTTAATCTAGGGGCACAAATGTTTCACCTTAACAAAATTCACTTTTCACACCATTTTTCGCATTTTAATCACTCGCATTTTTCAAATTTTATAAAGTAAATGAATTCTTCGCTCAAGATTTTTGTTAGTTTCATCAGTATATGCGATCTCAATTTAATTAAATAAATTTACAGTTTAAAAATTTTGAAATTGTTTTAAAATGTGAAAATCAAATAGTAAAAAAATATTGAAACTAGATAGATGCCGAGTTTTTATTACGAAAAGATCGAAAGGTGATGAACTAATTGGAGAAACGTTATCTAATCCCAAATCCCGTCGATATATGAACCGAGTGCGTCAGCTTGGAGAGCAAGAATCGTTTATTGCTACTCTAAAATAAATCTACTCTCTATTTCTATTCACATATATTCCTATATTCTATAAGATACAACGTGATGTTCAAGTGTCCTATATCGTGCGAAATCGAACTTTGCTATTTTCTCTAAAAATAAACAATTTCCGAAGAAAAAAAGGAGCCACGTTGTTCCCTCTTCATCGAAGAGTAATGTGATTCTTTTCTTAAAATATCAAAAATATCCTACAAAATAGTGAATCCCCTTCTGCCCCTCTCTCATTGCCTTAAGGTGATTTTTAACCCATACGATTGCGAGAGAGACGGACGCAAAACGGATTCACCGTTTTCTCAGAAATTTTTGATATTTCCGAAAAAACAAGAGAATCACATTACTCTTTGATGGAAAGAGAACAGCGTGGTTCTTTTTTTCCGTCAAAAAATGTTCTATTCCAGAGAAAAGTGTGTAGCGAGATTTTTCCAGATCGGACCACTTAAACATCCCCTTGCAACCGGGAGCCAGGAGAGAGCTCTTCTATACGGAGTAATGTGGCTTGCTTTACGAAGATTAAAAATGAAACGGATGCACCTATTTACAAATCTTTCAAGAATTAGGTTTTGTTCACCAGTGAGATCGTTATAGACTAGACAGCAATAATCAATAATCGGAAAGATAAAAGATGAGACAAGATTTTTACGCAGTCCAGTCGAGAGGGCACTTATATTATGCTTAAAATGATGTGAAAGATGTACCACGTGACACATGAGTGCGGGGGAGATAGCTGAATTTTTCGGACAGATCGTTCTTCGAAATGGTCAAAATAAAGATCTAAAGCGAAGTCTCATGCCCTGCATCAATCAATTCTACAGGGCTTGACACTTTTATTTTGTCGTAGATATCAACGATGTATGAGAACGATTTGTCCGAAAAATTGTAAGGTTATGTTGACCTTTCACATCCCCTTAAGGCGAAATAAGATGTAAGTAACCTGTTTTGTAAACGATAGAATTTGCTTATTCCAAGATAAATTAGAAGACATAATGACAGTAGGTCTGTCGCCAATGTTTGAAATGATTATGGCAACTATACTATAGGCCTTTTCAGATCGCCTTCACAGAACATATGTATTCTCGAAATAACACAATAGTTATATCATTTCATGATGATAAAAGGACACAGAAATCCATCAACTATAAGAAAAATATCGAGATGACATTAATTCACCCCCAAGTACTGCCTGAAGAGTCAGCTGCCGGCATGCAATTTGATGATAATACCTCTTGAAGTTTAACACACGTATGCAGGTCACATCAAAGAAAGTTTTGTGCAAATCTTTAACGAAATCCTAAGAAAGCAATTAAATTACAAAACCACCTTAAATTGTTACATCTGCATTATGAATTAAATTTTATTGCGATACGAACATTTGAATGTCATTTAATAATCTCAGCAATCTACTATTGAAATAGTCCATCAAATTCCTATCTCGCATTAAACTGAATATTTTTATAATATACTGAATGGTTCTGCTCTAGAACAAACTTCATTCATTAAAATAGGTTCCCATTTGTCGAGGAGGGATGATATTGTGTGCCAGATTCAAATAGACGGAAGCGAGTTGAAATTCAAGTACAATCCAAGCCGGAGGATGGCAAACTTCTCGCTGGAGTGTCCTTTGCGCACATCCAGCCATATCTTGTTGGCTCAGAGTTACACTCGCAAAGATCACAAGCCATGCACGCGCCCCCTGTGGTTGACGCAGTGCCATTTCTCTCCACTTCCGTTTCTGTTTCTTCCACTTTTGATATTATCCTCTGTGCATACTCCCGACGTAATACAAACTCGCTACCGAAGCGAGCTCCTTTCTCAATTATGCAATACAAGCGTACAAAGTTCATTCTGTATGGATATTTGGCATTAAACATTCTGCACATGAATTTCATCTGCATCATCCGACACACAAAAATCGCAGTTCGAATTCTTGCCATTCCTCCTCAAGAATTTACTCCTGATCGATACAGGATACGGCATTCTATATTCTTTTTGGAAAATTTTCATTTTTTCGTCCCCTTTTGTTCCTCGCTCTTTGCTTGGGGTTCTTCGCTGAATTTTTTTTTCTTGTCGATCCTCTCTCGTCCTTTCTATATACCCTTTTTCGTTCGATTCTGGCTATCGCAAATTGAACGATTTACATGCAAAGCATCGGGGAAAGAAGCTTTTCCTCTTCCTCTCTATGTCACTACTTTGACCCTGCTCAATCTCGATAAAAGGGAGATGCAAAAAGCCTCGATCCCTTTTCCTGCACGATCGTACGCTCCCTGCATTTTCTCCTGCTGAAATAGTGAGAATTTGGACCACCTTGCTCTTGATAAATTATTTGAATTTAAAAAAAAAACGTTTGAAACGAATCTCTAAAATTCCTTGAAACTCGTTTTTGAGATTTAAATCCAAAAATACTTTTTAACTGAGAAAATGTTGCGAATTGGAAAGAGCTTAATAATTTTAATAAATTATTTGAAATCCTGCTTAAAGTTCTAGAAAAAAGGATCAAAAAATATAAATCGCTTACCTCTATATTCAGAATTCGTTACAGAGCTTAAAAGTTGAGTTGTTCAATACTTAAAACATACTACGAAGCTTAAATAAAGGAAAAATCAAAACAACTTCAAAATCTATTACAGAAATTAAAAAAAACATCAGATAAATCTCCTTTCATTTGAAACTCGTCACAAATATTCATAACTACTCACTTTTAATAAATTATTCAGTCTTCCACAAGAATTCAAAATATTTAAGTTGAAACAGGCTATAAAGCTTTTGAATAAAAAATAAATAAAGCGGTTTTTCAAAACCTATTTTATGAGGTTGAAAAAATTATTTCTACCTCGAAGAAATTTTATTCAGCCTGAACCAGAAAATATAGAGTAATTAGGTTCGTGGTTGCAGCAGCACTGACAGTTTTATTATCGAAACTACGTGGGGAAATGGATACAGTAAAAGTGGTAATCTTGGAGATTAACAGAAATTTCCTCCGAAAATTTACAGGCTGGTCCGAATTTTCACCAGAGCTAGATGGTGAATCCTTGTACAGAGAAATGTTTCCAAGTGTACGTCGAGCCAATACACGATCCTCCCGTTTTCCTTTCACCCTTTCTCGACGCCTTCGGAAGCTGTGTACATAAAACGAACGAACACATGTACACCCTTCGCGTTTGAATAGACGTACACCATCCTCAAAAAGTTTCGAAACATAACATTTTCATTTCTCGATGCTCCGGAGCCAATTGAGACATAATTATAAAATAATACCAGAATGATAATAGAACAAGAAAATGAATAATCGAATGTTCATTTGCTTCGATTATATACATTTTTTTACTGTGTTTCTGGTGAACTTACAATGTTTCATGGAGGAATAAAAAATACTCGATTATTTTGATAGAACTTTGATTCGATATTGACTTTTTAGCGGTGCTTTTTAAATAAATTTCAAATTACTCTATAAAAGCAGTTATCAATTTTTTCATTGGTTCACAACGATATAAAATTTTAATAAAACTCGAAACAATATAAAATGTCCATTAAATAAAATTGCAGGATGTTATAGGACATTCTTCTAATTACATTTATTTATACAACTTGAATTATTGTTATAAATGGTTTTTGTGTAAAATTTGATAATTTTTAGAATTTTTAAGTAAAATTTTTCTTAGGCAGCTAAAGAATTAATAAAATTTTAAAAGTAACGAAGAAAACAAATTTCGAATACATAAAAAGAAATGACGAAACATTCTTCATTATTATTTGTAGGATTTGAATGATTAATACAGAAAAGAAATTTTTTCAACTATTTTAATTATTTCCTGAAATTTGTAAACTTTTCGAGGGTAGTGTATGCATGGTAACTGATGTAACACAGGGACGAAGAGCTGGCGAGGCTCTTGCAAGGACGAGAGAGGCTCGTTCGATCCACTAGCAAGGATTACCACCTCGACTCCGCCCCCTCCGAGTAAGAGGGCGCCGGCGGAGCCCTCTCACACCTCCTGGACCTTTTTCGGCTCAGAGTCCCCTTCGTGTACATGCACGCGAACACACTCCTGAGGTGCTGCGTTGAGGATTCTCCGACCCTCACCTCCAGTCTTTGCTCTCTGATGTACCAGCTAATGCATAAACCCCACACATATGTTACATTTTCAGAAGCAATATAACACGCGCGATTCCATATTAAGCGGGGCGATTTTTCATTCAAGGAATATTTCAGGAACTTCATTTACGTACAGGCTCCGTAAAAAAAAAACGGCAGAAGGAGGAAAGAAAAATAAGAGAAGAAATTGGTAAAAAATGATCAGCCGAGATGAGAATTTTCTTCGGAATTTTTTATCCTCTCCTTTTTCTACGTCTTGAAATTCTATTGAATATTTAACGAAAATTTTCATTGTGCAAGAAACGTCGCTGACGTTTTCGCGAGAAGGAGCGGCCGCGAGGAAGAAAAAGGAAAAGTTTGATGTAAAACTTGTGCGGAAGGAGAGAAAGAGAACTGAGAAACAAAAAGAGAGAGAGAGAGAGAATGAAAAGTGGAAAAAGAACTGAACTGGATGCGGGGGTGCTCGTTCGCCTGCGCCGATAAATCGAACGTACCTTACGTCTCTTGTGTATATAACGCGTAGCGTCTCTGTGCACACTGACGAATATTCGGGAAAAGGGTTTTTTCGTTATCGATACATTTTTCACTTTGATAAAATTTTCCATTAAAAACGATACGTGTCAAATTTATAAGTCGTATTTATTTAACTTTTCCATTATTTCGTGATTGATTTTTGTGAAGATTTTTTTGTAACTCGATTTTTTATTTTTAAAATTGATAAATGATACAAGATACATTTGATATTCATTTGTTCTTTATTATATTTTGTGATTGCTGCAGAAATCTTTTTGTACCTAATTTAATTTTTTATTTTTATTCCTTGGAAATTTTTTTATATAAAATTAATAAAAATGTCTATTGATAGCTGCTCTCGTACTCGTGACCCAAAAATAAAAAAATAATTTTTTTCTCTAAAAAGAATTTGTATTTCACTGAAGAATTTATTTGTCTTTTTTTTCTGAGGTTATATACGACGTTTTCAATTGATTTTCATTTTGTTTCTGTATTTTGAATATTTCCTCTCGAATTGATTTAAATTTATCATTTTATTGATTTTTTAGTGAAAAGAGGATTTTGTTTATTTTTTCTACGTTGACTGCGAATTCCGCGCTCGCCACTTTGCCGTTTCTTTATGCACATACAATTTCCATGCATATAATGTATACGTATTTGTAGCTCGAAGTCGAGGACTCGGTATTGGAGGAAGTGTATTTTTACGTGAGGTATCTCCTTCTGTATTCTGTATTCCTCTCGAATGATTTCTCTTCGTTCCGTGCTCTCTTTTCCGCTTTTGTAATTTATCGTGTCTTCGCTCCACCACCCACGAACAATATTTATGTCAGGAGTATTTCAACGACGGAAGAAATCTCTCTCTCTCTCTTTTTCTTTCTCTTTCCTCCTCTCGTCCTTTCTCGAAATTTTCTGTTTTTCTTATCCACTTTTCGCTATTTTTTACTCTTACTTGGCTCTCTTTTGATTCTTGTCGGAGCTACGACTTCGGCTCTCGTCTTGCGAATTCTTGATCGTTGCAATTTTTTTTCTCTCTCTCGGCTTGTGATGCAATAACGCAATTTTGTTCGACAGTGTGCGATACCGCGACCTACGCCAAAACGCGTAAATAGGGTGCATTCCGTCGTACAACTCGCCTCTCATCTCTTTCTCTCTCTCTCCTTCTTCTTCGTCTTCTTATTCTTCTTCTTCAATCTATAAATAACGTGAACCGAGACAAACATTTCCGTGCTATTTCGTACATTTGTGATATATAGATTTGAAAGAGCTCGCACAATTTGGGACTCCGGCTTTTGGCTTCCGCGTGTCGTAACTCAAAGCTTGACTCGAGAGGTTCTCGATCGCCCAATTTCCTTTTTTTAAATACACTTTTGTATTAAGATATTCCTTGCGTAAAAATGTTTTCTTTGGATATGAATGAAAATTTGTGGAAATGTTCTTTGATGTCATATGTAGAAATGTGTAAATAAATTTCAGGGTCTTTTTATATATACTTTTGTTTATTATATAACATATAAACTTTACGTTTAATCAATTTGAATTTTGAGTCTGTTGTTCTTTAGTTGATCTACAATAACTTTTCTTAAGGTGTTTCGGTACATAAGCGACCATGATCAGAATGTGATAAAATTTTGTCAAGATGTTCTTTAACATAAAATACGTGAACATGATTTTTTTCAAAATTTTTATCTACATAGTTTTCGAGTTATCCAAAGAGATAATCGTCCTTTTTCTATGAATATAATTATAAACTCCATGCACAAGAACGGAAATGTTTTCATTAATGACTCAATATCTCGTAGACAAATATTTTTCCGGAATTTATATCCGTTTATTTAATAATAACGAACATTGTTTTCATTTTTTATTCAATTCTGATCATTTTTCGATTTCCTATCTGTTTGACGTGTTAATTTCTGTTTTATGACAACCGTACCGAAACCCTTTAATGAACTTAAATGCTTGCAATATGAGAAAAAACGAGAAAAAAATTTCGACCCCCCCCCCCCCCCTGCAAGGAATATCTTAAAAATGTATAGACCCTTTTTTAAAGTCATAAAAAATTGCTAAAATGTTTGCATATTATTTGAAAATATGTTTAAAAATTCTCTTCCAATTTGGAAATGATTGACTGAATGGTTCAAAAGATATGTAATTCCCAAGTCGTTCTTGTCTGCGATTTTTGTTTTTTAATTGATTAAACATTAAATAATCTGAAAATCATTAATAAAACGCTAGCAAAGTATCGAGTATCATTCTAAATAACATAATACAAAATTTCAATTTTCTAACAAAAAAACAAAGTGTACATTTTAACAATTCATTATGAAAAACTCACTGTTGTCAGGAATTGTACGGCCTATAAATCCTTAAATCTCACTGCATGCTCAATCTAATATTAATAGGAGAATATGAATATGGGTATCGATAAAGATGAATATTCTTGAGGAAATTGGTTATATCTAATCGATTTTAATTTATGAATTTATAGAATTGACGACCTTTGAATAATTTAGAATATTTTAATCGAATTTCTCTTAAAATATTGTTCTTATATAGACAGTCTTCAAGGAAATTCGATATTGGAAGACATTTATTATGTGGCAAATCATTGAAAGATAATTCCACAGTCGATCGCGTTTTGTCCCGGTTTCTGACAATATATATTTCAATTTACAGTCGGCCCAGATAATTATTCTTTCGCAGCGGAAATTATAACAAGTCGCGTCAATATTGTCTCGTTTCGTGGACGGCGTATCGAAAAAGTGCTCATCATTTTCCAATACGCGGAGAAAAAAGTATTGATGCATCGATATCACTTTTTGACGACCCAGATTCAAAACAAATTCGAGTGCGAAATTACAATAGAAATTCCGAAATATGCTCATTGATACCTATATTTCATTTAATTGCTCATTTAATACTGATAAAAAAGTTCCTCTTCATTGCAGCTGTCCATATCGATTAGAAAATTCTGTACCATTTAATAAAGAATTCACTCTATTAATAATCTTCGACGAACCTCGAAACGTGCAGAAATTTTTATCGTCTCTCCAATACTGTAGAAAAAGAACGTTCATTAAAATTACCCTCAATCATTACATTTCATATAAAAATAAATTTAATTAATTAAAATTAAAATTCGAGTTTTTTTACCGTGAAATTTATAGTTTTAAACTTCTTTTAAATTGTATAATCATTGAACACATTTTAAACGATGAGTTTATAATTATGTTCTAATTATTCTTAACTGTGGAATATGAAAATCCTTTATGCAAATATTCCAACACCGCAGTCAGCCACTTTGAAAATTTCATTGTCTAGTCAGTTACACGAGAAAAATTTCCAGTTGAAACTGCAGCAATGAATATTCATCAATTCTACTTTATTTAGTAATTTTTCATTCGTACATAATTTTTTGTAATCAATAACTATTGTAAAATATCAAGCGACGCGGTAGCGGCTCGACGCCAAGTATGAAAAAAAAGAGAAAAGATTGCCGAGCCCTGCCGTACTCTTATATCCTCGAATATGACGATTTTTGGACTTTTCTAATTTTTCAAACCTTCCTCACGGAGGAATGGGCTGAGTAAAAAATCTGAAAAAATAGGTCAATTTTTTGT
>JAPYYX010001982.1:0-27680 GCA_030522605.1 Cremastinae sp. B BG-2022a
AATCAGATTTGAAAATGATTAATCAGGGATGACGGGTCTTGAAAGGCATCGGAGATATTTATTTATGGTCTCGTTTAACATTAGTTTAGAATAAACAAACTTGGATTGATTTCGATGTTATTTCCTGACCTCTGTTATAGTTATGAAATGTTTTTTAATTATTTTTGATCATCATGTGATTTGACATAAGTAGTTATTGTTGTTTTTGTCTCTATTTTGGATAAAAATTTTTTTATGGTACATATCGATGTTCCTAGAATAAACTTTTTTTATCATTGATTTTGATTTGAATAAGGAATTATGTATGAATGAATATGATAAACAGATCTGTTGCGAACCAAATCGACGTTCGCTCCACAGTTTTTAATTTTTTATGTGTGACTAATTTTTTAATAATTTATGATCCCCGCGTTGCATCCCACGTGAGATATTTCTTTGAAATATGTGTGGAATGTAGCGTGCTAAGGAAAGATCACGTTTCTCGTAATTTTTGTACAGTCGTCAAATTTCATCCTTTCTTTGATTTCTCGTCATTTTTTTTGTATATATTCATTTTCTGCGCGTGACTATTTTTTGTGTGAGCAAGAGCGTGTGAATAGGCATAAGGAAAAATTGTACAGAACATAGAAATACTTTTTTTGGGGATCCGTCGGTCATAAAACAATCGATCCGGAGTGCTCGGGACGTAGCACTCCTCGAGCGTCCTTTTATGACTGGCGGACACGACTAGACCCTTTTTTTTTTGTATTCTATATTATGCGTATTGTCTTCGACTTGACGCGCGAGAAAGCGCAGTACGTCGAAGAAAGATGACTCGCGTCCGTGTCTGCACGACACGTGCGGAAAATCGTGCCTCCGACGTGTGGGGGTGCGCGACGCAAAATTTTGGGACGAAGTATCGGGCCTCCTCGGCTGACGACGAGGGAGGCTCGAGGAGTTTTTCGTGGACCGCCACAGCGCGAGGACAAACCGAAAGACTACACGGTGCGTTGTGGGCCTGAGACTGGCAGCATCCACCGTCGGATTTAAAGACGCGTTTTTTAAACTCTAGTATTGTTTTGACGTTGACATTTGTTACAACATGACGCAATAAAGACACGAGGAGTTGCGTTTGTGTAAATTGCAGACCGTAATTTCGACACACCTGACCCTCTCCTCATCCTAATATCTCGGTCTCTCCGTAAAAAGAAGTACCGAGGACTTTACGTTGACGACGTGCCCCATGATCAGGTTGGGCGTCAACAGATCAATTAAATCAGATGAAAGAATGTAGGCATTCGTGGATTTAAAAGTATGATAATATAATTTATTTGGAAGAAGAAAATTTATTTTTATTCACTTTGACAAGAGGATGTTACTCATTCAAGCGCGATAAACAAACTGTCACTTTTCTTTTCTCCGATCGCATATCGCATACTTGATTAAACAGTCAAGATCGCATTCGTATGTTTTACATGAATAATAATTATTATTATAATTGTGAATAAATAATTATTTATTCAAATTAATATTTTTCGGAGACAAATACTAATTATATTTTATTTCCTTATTATTAAATTCAACCGCGTTTACGGTTTCGCTTTTAGGTTTTTCCTATTTTTTTCGCCTTCGAAAATGACCTCACCTTTTATTTTCTTCAAGAATATTTTCTTCTAGAATTTAAAATAAAAGCTTCTTGCCATTTGCGAGGTGCTTTCGAGGATGAAGTTCGTTCACGGTTATCAAGTTTATCTCGCGTTTTCATCGCTTTTGATGTCTTTTCCAAGAGTCGGATGTAGGCGAAAATGTACATACGCTCAAAGACGTGAGAAGATTGGAAAAAATTTCGGAGCTCGCGTGAAAAAAAAGAGACTCGTAATTGCTTCAACGTCTACTTGCACTTCTAACTATATATATGTACGTACGGGCTTTTATGCACTCGCTCTTTCTCCTTCCTGCGAAAGGCTCGTACACATTTCTCTCGTTCCTTATTCGCTGGGAGCCGTTGAGGAAAGAAATTCAGCTGGTAATTCTCGCGCGTATCCATTAGCCCTCAACTTGAGAATAGTCAATATAGCTGGAAACAAAGGAGAGAGAGTTTCTTGATCGGCCAGGGATGTGAGTACGAACACTAGAGGGAGAGAAAAATAAGACGAACAAAAGATTAAGGGTGTACGGGAAACGTTTTTCAACAGGAAAGAAAATTGGTTAACTTGGATTAATTTATTAACAGTCTTGTACATTTTTTTTTCAAGTAAGACAAAAGGAAAAAAAGATTAAGCATAATTATGAGAGTACTCGGAGAAAAAACGCATTTATTTATCTAATTAGGAGTTGCTAAAATTTATTTATGACAATAAAACTTATTTATAAATAATTTTTAAAAAATTAGTGTGTGTCATCGACACGCTATAGACGTGAAAATTAGAAGTTATATTTTTTTCAAATTAGGTACACCTTCGATTCATTCACTGAACCTATTTTGATTTTTATGAAAAATAGCAAGTCGGTATCTTCAATTAAACTGTATAATATTATTATTATATGCTTTTCATTATTCTTAAATTTTTTAACGCCACTTTCTACATAGAATTTTATTTTTTCGATTATTTTCAAGAAACGATAAAATAATACTATAAATATAAATACCTCAACTTATCCAGACAACACCGTGAAAATCATATAAAATTGTTTTTTTCTTAATCATTGCATATATTTCGAATAGAAAATATATTTTTTTAGACTTTACACGCTATTTAAAAATTATTTAAAAATCGTGTCTACTTTTTTCATTATTTTCCGATGATTTAATGATTTTGAATGTTTATTTTATGTCCTTAAATTTTTTTAACTATAACATATTATTTAAACATTACAAAGAGGTATATGAAATAATATTATATGTTGTTTATTTGAATAAAACGAAACGAATATTCCCCGACCATCGAAACGCAGTAGCTTTGAGAGAGCTTTCGTCGTGTTATTCCAAAGAGCAAGCTTTCCAGTAAGTTTCTTACATGTCAAAGATCGATTGGTTTCCCACCGGAGATCTCGCAATACTATACAAAGAAAAATCCAAAGCAACCGCAGAGTGGACGAAAAGAGCGATCCGAGATCGAGAAAGGGCGCAAGTGCGACGTTGAACTTCTGAGGATCTCGAGATTGCGGTGAAGATTTCGTCGCTACCATTGCACGTACTTACCTTCCTTAGCGCGTACTTCAATCTTCGTATATATATAGATCGAAAACTACATAATAAGAATAAAAGGATTAATCCTGCTGAATTTCTCTCTTCACTGAGACAAAATCGTATTTTCTCATTTTCGCTCTGTGTTGATTTTGGGACACTTCCGAGATATTTGCTCTCCGCGAAAACTGGAAGACCAGAATCCGATTTTTCACGATCGGGCGATTGTGCAATGGACGTGCTTCGAAAACTTCTGTACTCTTGAGAAAGTACTATCCGACGTTTCGTCAAGTATCGGAGTGTAATCGTTACCGTCATTCCCAGTGCAGCGATATAGTTAGTTTCGAAAGTTGTCGGAAGTTTCTGGACACTTCGACAAGTGGTGAGTATTCGGTTGCGAATTTAGCAAAGACGAAAGTGTTATTATGATCGAAAAACATTCTCATTTCTCGTCAACTAACTTAGGGTTTGTGAGGCAGGCAATAAACTATGTGACAATGGTAAAAATCGAGTGCAGTTCTTTTTTTTATTTCTGTTTAATCTTTCTTTTAATTATTTCATTTCAATATTTTTCTAAATAAAACATTGGATTATTATTTAAAATCGAAAGTGTTCATTATATCGGATTTGATGAGGAAATTTATCAGGTAGTCCCGATCAGGACCTTATATTGGATAGACGTTACATAATCATGTTAAGATTGGGTTAACCTGATCAGGGCTTTCGAAAAATTCAACGAAAATTTCTAGTCAGGGGTAAATCGATTTCTTTCCATTCTCATTTTGGTAATGGTTCGGTATAGTTCCCTCACCTCCAATGTGATCGGGGGGTGGGGGAAACCATTGGTGGGGGTTGTCCTACCATCCCCCGTTAGCCATTCGAGTCGCTCGGCCCCCACTCCAGAGATATCATCGGTTAAAATTTTGGTAATGGTTAAGAATAGGTACCCCATCCACATTGGGGGTCGAGGGACTAGTTAAGGGGAAACCCCTTACCGAAATCCCCCCACAGACCCGTCCCCCCCATCCCGTTCAAAAATCTAAAGCCTGGAAGTTATGGAATTGGTAATTCTATAGATGATTCACTTTTCTAATTTTTCATTTAATGTAGGTTTATGACAGTATGGGGGGGGGGGGCACCCCTCATACGGGGGCTTCCCCCCTGGACCCCATCGTAAGCTTCACGCCTGAACACTACCAGGAGCTGCACGCCTAAAGCTCGGAAACGTGGTCTAGGTAGGTATATAAAGTCTCGGCATCTCGGAGGCAACGACCACATTTCAGGCAATTCTCCACGAGTATCGATTTTTTGTTTATAAAAAATTCAAAGTTGATAGAAACCTTCTTCCCCCTCCATGTTATCATTATTTATCATAGAATACAACCATTTATCGAAAAAAAATTCTAGAGCCATTTTTTGGAAAAGTCGCTGAAGTACAGAATTACCAAATTTTTTTTATTAAGATGTATCTTTTTAAGACGATACAAACAATGATATTATGTCGGGAGAGGTGGATTTCCTTAACTTCCACGCCTTACAACTTTGGAGGGAGTCGATGTGGGGGGGGGGGGGTTTGATAAGAGGTTTCCTCTTAACCATTCCCCCCACCCCCCGACCAAATTGGTGGTGAGGGAACTATACTAAACCTTTACTCTCATTTTTAATTGTATTTAAGGTAGATAATAATTAATTTTGATAATATTAAGTAAATAATTAATTTTGATATATTTTAAAATTTTCATCGATAAACAAGAAGTAAATGATGGGTATATTCTACGAAATTTTTGCGTTGCGATTTTGCGAACCGTGAAAATTTTCTTACTGAAATAAGTGTATAATTTTTAATAAATAATTTTTTTCTCCAAAATAGATGGTAGAATCAATTTTTCTTTTTTCAATCGATTTGCAAATTTTTCATTCAAAAAAGATACATTTTTTCAAAATTTTCGTAAGGAAACAATTTTTACAATCGAACTATCTTAATTATAGAAAAAGCATATTATAATTTGTACCATAATTAGTTGCTAAAAAAAGAGAATTACAAAAAAAGAGAGAAGTGCTCAAAGTGCATCTTGAATGCACTTTGCAATTTTTTACACGTCATACGAACCATTTGTACGGAAAATAATTGTAATGATTCTCAATCGTCTCTCGACTGATTGTGTCGCGTGCATTTGTGTTCCATAATGGAGCAGTTGAGATCCTCCATTACGGTCGAGTGTACGTACGCTCTTTTTCTACTTGAGATTCCTCTACGCCACTCCCCTCATCATTTCTTTCTCTTTCTCTTTCCATTTCTCGCGCAGGTGTTCCGAGCGGAAAAGCTCCGTTTCGCTGCAATGGTTATCGATAATCGCCGTACCCAGAGAAATGAACCATTTGTCAGAAAAAAGTGCATGAAAACTGTAAAATTTCTAAAAATAGTTCTAAATAAACATCCAAGAACAAAATCGATGTATAACTCAACTTTATACGGTTCAAAAACATAAAAAAAATCATTTCCAAAAACAATTACAAAAATAAAAACATAAACATAACAAAATCAAAACATAAATAATTAAGATGCAAAATTTATTCGTAATCAAACCAGAGTATAAGCTAAAACATTCGAGTAGGAAATATTATATCAAATATCGGTCAGCACGTATATCGAAAATATTCGAAGTGAAACATTTTTGGCGATACACAATGTAACTGCGAGTGAAAAATGTGAAACGACTGATGTAAAATCCGTAATTTATGTTAAAATAAATCTCACGCTTGGTTTTTCTATAAATAAACGAGTGACGTTCATCAAACACCGATTCCTAGCTGTCGGTGCGAGTCCCGAGAAGGAGTTCCGTTCTCAAAACGGGACAAGTGACAATAATATTTCTGAATATTTACATCCGAGAAATCATCCAAGACGTAACACCGATGAATAATCACACAATTAAAAAAAACCAAAGCTCTCAAACAAGAAAATAAAACTTGCACTTAGCAATTAAAGATTTTCATCTCGTCAAGTCGCAGGAACGAATAAAAGCCGGAGCGCTCCTTTCTCGCGAAGAGAGTGAAGTGCAAGCAGTTGGAAAAGTGCTCCGAGCTTATATAGGATCACGAGGATTTAAAAAAAATTGCGGATTTCGGCATCTTTTAGTGGCCGGAGAAAAATTCGGGCGTTGAGGCGTCGATGGAGGATGGGATAAATGGGATGGGGGTGGAAGTCTCGTCGTTAGTCTCCTTTATGTAAATCACGGGCTTGTCAGGCTTCTACATTCGTATAAAAACGTATAGAGATGGATCGCGCGAGACTCGAGCAAGGGTGTAATAAAACTAGTGGGCACTTCCCGAGCTCCCACTGGGA
This sequence comes from Cremastinae sp. B BG-2022a, assembly GCA_030522605.1. NCBI lineage: Eukaryota > Metazoa > Arthropoda > Insecta > Hymenoptera > Ichneumonidae > Cremastinae sp. B BG-2022a. Next base: position 6,513 of record JAPYYX010001982.1, read on the forward strand.
GAGAAAAAGAGGTTCTTATATACATATATAATATATATATGTATGTCGAATACGCCCTTCGCGGTTCTTTTTCCCTTCCAGTTTCGTTCATCCTCAAACTTTGAGTTCATCCTCCGCGGCTCTCGCATCAAGATCGCCCCGGAACTCTATATACACTCCATCCTTTTATTCTTTTCTCCTGTTTTCCCGGCCCGGAGGAAGCGTCCTTACTGAGAAAAGAGACGAGGTGGAAAAGCGCTCGCCGTGCGCGAACCAAGCGAGGAATTGTTCTCGCACGGACCAACTTCACCTTATATCTCGGCGTGTATGGCTTTTGTCTTTCATCTTTTTTTTTCCTCTTTTTCATTTTTTGTTTTCTCTATCTTGAAGTATACACGTATTGGATACACATGAGTGTATATATATAATATTTTTTGAGCTTCTTTCTTTTTTCGACGTCTCTATCTTTTAGTTTTTTTTTTCTATTTTTCGTTTTCATCTTGCTCTCCTCTTTTCCTTACTCCTTTCTCCCCCGAGGCCGATCCTTTTCCCAACGAGAGGAATGGCATTTCGCACGGGTGCAGAGGTGAGAAAAACGAGGCACGAGAACGAAGAAGCGCGTTTCTCGCGCAACGAAAACGCGCCGTTAATCTCGTTCCCCGGGCTCTTCTATCGCGAAAAAGGGAAAGAGCGGCGGGCCGGAGGCCAGAGGAATCGCCGGAAGTGCGCTTCTAAAGAGCCCGCTTCGATAAAACTTGCCGGAAACTCGCAGTTTTATCCTCACATCTTTCCACTAATTTCTACATTCGCGTCCACCGGGATTCCGTCCAGGTATATTTTCTCGAGCATCATATCTCGAAAAGATTAGGTATAAATGTTTAAGATGGAACATTTATATTTTTGTTGGGTGGTTACTTTTTTTCAAATTTTGCAATTTTTATTCCATACATTTTTTACCACCAACAAGTATAAACAAAATTATAAATAAAAACCTAAATACGAAAAAGCTCATAATTTTAAGAATACACGTCATCGGGTATAAAATTTGTGGACAGTATTCGATTCTACTCTTACATGTTTCCTGTAATTTTTACATTGGATGATTATTTTTCATTTTATAAAAAATGGGGTAATTATTTGGATGATACCCCCTCCTCCAAGGGGACCGGGGGGTGGGGGAAATGTTAGTTTACGGCCCCCCAAACAGAACCCCATAAACGATTTGCGTCGGTCACCCCCCCCCCCCCATTAAAAGTTATGGGGTTTTAAAAATTTGAAATTTCTACGATCTAGAAAGACAGAAATACACGGACGGATGATTAAATAAGGGCAGAAAACGACGATAAATATTATATTTTTAATAATAAACTAATATTTATTCATGATCACACCTTTTATTCATTGTTTGTTCATTGTTATTTTTGATTGCAGATATCTTTGCAGGGGGGGCGTTACCGACGCAATTTCTCTTCAGCATTATATCCAGGAGGTCAAAAACTATAAGTCCCCCCACCCCCCTAGTCCTTGGTGATGTTCAGGCGTGAAGCTCCCGATGGGGTCCAGGGGTGAAGCCTCGATAGGGGGTGGGGGGAAGACCCCCACTGTCATAAACCTACATTAAATGAAAAAGTTGCTCCTTTTGTTATTTTTACCCCCCTCGCCGTTTGTTATTTTTAATTGTTGCTATCTTTGCAGGGGGGGTGACCGACGCTATTTCTCTCCGGCATTGTATTCAGGAGATCAAACACTATAAATCCCCCCACTCCCCTCATAGGGGAGGTATCATCCGAATAATTACCGGTAAAGGGGTACTAGAATAGTGATATTAGAGTGGGGGAAGATGATGTGGAATTAGAAATAACAATTTTAGCCGTTGTAAATTATAGTTTTTGACCTCCTGAATGCAATGCCGAAGAGAAATCGTGGCCCCCCCCCCCCCCCCCCCCCCCCCCCCCCCCCCCCCCACCACACGATGAAAAATGGTTTGAAAAATCATATATAATCACCTATATACATCTATAAACATAAACCTAAAGCTAAAAATTAATTGGGCGGGTTGAATTTTCAGTGAAGTCCCACATCGGAATGTTTACAACAATATTTTATCTTTCATTGGATGATTATATTTTTCTTTTAACTATTTATCTTCCAATGTTTCGAAATTTTTCCCCCATAAATCTCATTATAAAAAAGTGGTAAACAAAAACCTACGTCTAAAAAGCTGCTAATCTTAAGAATACACGTCACCGAGTATAAAATACGTGGACACTTTACTGCAAGTAAAAAGAAAGGAAAAAGCGGAAGTTGGCGTGTTTCACGCGAACCTCGAGCACGACGTCTCCATTTTTCCAAACTGCTATACTGCACCGCAACTTGGCACACGTAATCACGTGTTTACGAGCGCGCGGGAGCTTTTGACAAAGTTCGCAAGCATGTGGAGGATAATTTATCTTGGGAACGAAATCGTTCGAGCGCTTCGACTCTTCTCGAATTATTTCGAAATATTTTAATTAGCGGAATATAAATATTTATGGAAAAGTCGGAGAATTTATGCTCGCCGGAGCGTTTCCATGCCCGTTAATCAGCGGGATTCAGTCTCGTTCCTCGTTCCCATCTGCGGTCACAAACTGAATCGTACTCTTGCGGCAAAATCCACACGGACCCGCTGAGCCATTTACGATTATCCGGCTAGCGGCCCAGCTCCCGAGAGCTCGACCGATTGATCCAAATTATTATTAATCTCTTATTCGTCTCTCAATTCATAAAATATATCCAGCAAATTCTAACGATCTTCAGTCTCTTCGAATGTTAATCTTCAATCTTTATTATTTCATTTCTATTTTTTGTTCTTATTATATTTCATTTCTTCTAAAAGAGTTAATATATATCGAGGTTATTCTGACCTCTCGAATTTTAACAGCGACACTAATTTTTACTTGTTTTTTTTTTCAAACTCACTTCAATTCTTTTATTTTTAGATTTGGTCTCATTTCTTAAATCTAATTAGTCAACTCCGCATTTCTATTTGCGTATACAATTCGCTCAATTTTAGAACCCATCTTCCATTTTTGACCATTTTATTTTTAAATTTTATCCTCATTTCTTATATTCAATTAGTCACCTCCGCATTTCCATTTGGAAGTAGAATTCACTCAATTGCAGGAACTATCTCCAATTCTTGTGCATTTTCTTTTTAAATTTTTGATTTCTTTTGTCCACTTTTTTTCTCGGTTAAATAGATTCAGAATGATAGACAGCATAATGACAAAATGATCGACAGCGAAGTTTTGCCAACTAAACCCTTTTTTTTGGATTTCCCTTCATGAATTAGTTTATTGACAAAATCACGAAGGGAGTGAAAAAAAAGTTCTATTTGAATTGTGAAAATGGAATCCTTTCGTTTTATGAGTTTGAATATTCTGTGAGTATTTTACTGTCGAGGAAAGCGCAGCTGATCGAAATTGAGTTTTCCCGCTATATCCGACCGTTTTATAAAATTTTATTGGAAGCTCGTTTTAAGTGACCGGAACCGAGTTTTCTCGCGACCCAATCAGTTCCTTTTTATTGAATATTGAGAAAATTCATCAACTGTTCGGAGCTATGTTTAACCGTTTTATTCGATGAACTTCAATCTTTTTGCTTTGATTTCTTTACTCTTGAATAATCGTAAGTGATTTTATAACTGCTTAAGCTTATTTGCCTCCCAGAACGAGGTCATAAATTTCCGATTTCATATTCAACACAATCGCTTCAATTCCAACACCTGCCTCCCTAGTTTTAGTCGACAGATTCTTTTTTTTCTGAGGATTGAACTTTTAGGTACGCAATTTTATTTATCGACGTAAAACTTGTCTGGAATATCGATCAGGTTATTCCGAGATGAGACCAAACAAGAATTTTATGAAAATCAAAAATATTTGCTCAGGTAATTCAGTTTGATGGGATCGTGGTCAATAAATTTTTAAATCAGAAGAGCTCATTTTATGGTATTATCAATATTTTGTTGTCATTGCGTTCCTGACGAATACATTCCATCAGATTATTTCGTGTTATATTAACGTCAACATATGTGGTTTGCATAACGGTTTAATTTATTTAATCACATATTATTATAATAAAATATTGATATTTTACCACGAAATGGCTTTGTACTTTTTCTTTGTTTTTTTTTCGTTATTTTATTATACATGAATATTTTCTTTTGATAAACCCAATGAAGCCGTTCTCGATCGGGTCGAGTTGTTCCATTCTACGGCTTCTCGCGATCTTACATAGACCAACTTCAAAGATGTATTTGATTGACCAAGCATCCTAAATGAATATTTTTTTTTTTTATTTGCTTATCGTTTAATTCTTGTAAACATTTTTTAAGAGGAATATTTAAAATTTAAATAATGTCTTTGAAATGAGAAATTTAGTAATTTTTTTACGCTACGGTCATTATTTGTGAGTAAATGAATTTTTTTCCCTCGTCCTGGGTTCGTAGCTGGTAAAATTTTGAGACTCGAAAATTGTTAATTTTATTTCTATCGCCGACCGGTTACGAATCGAACGGATTCGTAACATTCATTTTATAATCAATTCCTGCCTGTCGACGCGAATCCCGATCCCGAAAAGTAGTTCCCTTCTCAAAACGGGACAACAATTAATAACAAATATTCGTGAAAGTTTACGGCTTAAAAATATCCAAGACGTAAAATTATCAGGAAAAAAATATAGTCGTCGTTTTCTGAAAAAAGCGACTGAAAAATTACCAAAAATTCGTGGTGTTTTATCAATAATTCTTTATTAAATGTGAATTTATTTATAATTTTAGGCAGTGGACAATGCGGCTCGTTCGTGACGAAAATCTTTTCGCAACCGACGCGGTTTTTGAGGGAACCGAAGGTCCAATTCCATTCGACACTAGGCATTCATACGTTGGAACCATAGATGGTAAGCTTTCGTATTCATTCGTTTCGACTTGTACGAAGTTGGTGGAAGCAGTTACGTGAACTTTTGATCGTTTTGTCACCGCTTTTGCACAAATCTGATGAGCTCGCAGTCGCGCGAGTTCGCTCGTTTGACCCTCTCCTGTTGTACACTACCTGAAATTGATTCGGATTTTGACAGCTGTCAAAAACTGATTGTTATTCAGAACAAGGGAGAGAAACAAGAAAAATGTAAAAATCATATCGAAAAGAAAAGGAGAACAAAGATCAGTAAAATAACCGCGAATAAATAAAAGTGAGTATTAGATTACTTTATTTTTCGTTTTTTATCGGATAATTCGAGAGTAAACGCAATCGTCGTTCGATGTGCAATAATTTATATAATTTATGCAATTTTGTACACCGAATAAATTTAGGTATCGTTGAAGAGTCATATATTGTCAGAGGCTAAAATATAAAAAGAAATTCAGAAATATATAAATAACAATATAAAAACATTAAAAGACTAGAATATTCATTTTTAATCACATGATTAAGAACTGGTAAAAAATGAGATTAAAATTTAATGACGATAAAAATAGTTGCAAAAGATTGATATTTGTGCAGTTTAGTCATAAAATAAAATTTGACACCGTTAAAAATTCTAAAAATGTTTTTATCTTGAGTGAAGTAGCAAATCTTCAATGTAATTTTGAGATCGCTTCTCCTCCGTTGGTGCTTGTTTTCCCCTGTGGAATTGTACACGCGACCTTCGGCTCGTCACCGGGGAAATCAAGCTGTGTTTCATTGCAGTCGCTATAACGAGAGTCATGCACACACCAAATTACAAGTGTCCCTGTATACTCGATGCAACTTAACCTATATTCATGTACCTTGGTGTTTAAACATTTGGGTACCACGATATTTGGCATATATAGAGGGGATCCTAAATTTTTTTTTATCAAATCCTAAATCAGGGAAATCTTATTACTTTGTGAATGGAGTGAAGAACTAAAATCTTTTTAAACTACATATATTTTCATTTCAAATAGTTTCCAAATTTTAATTTGTAATCTTCTAAATACGAAAGCACCATGTTTTGGAGGTTAACGTGCCACTATTTACATTTGTTATATCAAGTGCTCGGTTTTTACATTACATTTTTATTACATTACTCATACATTTTTATGTGAAATCCGGATTCGTTATAGTTTCAGCTTTGAATATCTAAAAGCGTTAAAAAAGTAACTGAAACATAACAAAACTTTTCTGTCTCATTTTCACTTATTTTCTAGAAAATATTTCATTTCACGATAAGAATACCTTAAGTTTCAATTTGAAAATTTTATTTTCAAGCGACACGATTACGTGCAAACAGGAAGTAATGAGTTTTCGATCCGTATACACTCTTGTGTATGTATAAATAATTAACGGAGTACGAGATCGAACAAGGTGAAAACGAGGATGACCCGGGTTTGGAAAGAAAAGGTAGCGAGAGTCTCATAAGCTTGAGCTTTTCTCCTGGGAACGAGGAAAAAACCGGATGAGAAAAGCCTGGGGAAAGCCCCGCAGGCCACGAGATTGTACGATGGCGCGTCCAGGCTTGAAAGAGCTTCGATTTTTCCTTTTTTTTTAACCTCCACTCTTGCCTTCTTCGGCCTTTTCCCCCCTTTTTTCCCTCAGAAGACTTGAACTCTGGGCTAAAATCGGGAACGCGGGTTACTTCGTGCATTTTCTCGAGTTTACTGCTCCCTCGTATCGCGATAACCTCTTGCATTTTTTGCCAGCAGCTTTTTCATCCTTATCGAGGGAAAAAATTCGCGATATTTCATTCTCGAGTGTTCCGTCACGTATTCCTCCTTCCTCTCGCCATTAATAAAATTTTACTGCAATTTTTGAAAAATACTTATTACATGATTATTCTTGTCATTTCTTTTCGCATCAGCAAATGATGAGAACAAATTTTTTCTATTTTTTACATTATTTTCCGATTATTTTAATTGCAATCAGATCGATATCTGAAACTGTGTAACGTCAGACATCTTGAGAGAGCAATTTCGAATCGAAGGAATAGCTCATCGTTTATAGAGCACGAGCAACGAATCGTAATTGATATTCTTCGCGATTCCTTCCGTTAGCTTCGAGTAAAAGAAAAAGTTTTTTTTCTCCATTCCTAGGAAACTTCCCACGAAACACAGTCGAAAATCCAAGTTCCATGTAAGCTTTTTGCCGTATCGCCTTTCCTCCGATCTCTTTTCCCTTTTTATCCTGGAAACTCAATGAGAATTCGTGGCGAGAAAAAAAGTGGGAGAGGCTCGGGCTTCTGGTATAAAACGATACAATATACCGGGTGTCCAAAAAAGTTTATAAACGTATGTAAAAGAATTAGATTCGTGACGAAAATCCGAATCGAAAACTATTTGTGCGTTTTTCGATCCGAACAAACCATGAAGAGTTATTAATCATTTAAGTGCAACCAACCAGCGAGCGCCACGTAGCAGTGGGCGGAGTCACGTCACTCTTCCGATTGGTTCACACTCTATCATCGCTGCTTCCTCACTGGTACGTCGGATCGTAATGTGCCTAAAGACTTTTCGTCTCGAAATTTTACCGAGAATCCATTTTTGACACTTTTGACGTTTTATTTTCGGACACCCGGTACAAAAATTGTGGCCAGCGTGGGCTACCGAGTCGAAAAGGATTTATCGGACGGTCGGGGCTTGCTCGAGTGACCCGAAATCCCTGAGGAGCTATCTAACTGCCTGGGGAATGAAAAAGTCGAAGGGAATTAACGACGACGAAGCTCAGCCCTTTCTCCCTTTCCCTATCACTTTTTACTCGCTTATATTTGTACGTGTGGACACATGAACTTTCTCTCTCTCGATATTTTCCCTCAACACCTCACAAATTTATGGATCGTCGAGATAATTTCGCTTTCGCCACACTTTTTCTTTCGTACTTTTTTATTTCGCTCTTTAATGCTCGGATATTCAATTTATTTCTTAGATTCGACTTATCGTCTGTCATCCAGAATCCGCAGAGACGAAAATTGGATTTCCGTTCCTCGCGAGCGTATGGACGAAAAACGACTGAGGTTGGATAATAAATGTCTCGTTCTTCCATTACCAATTTCGAGATATTAAATTTACGAAAATCTGGTTTATAAAGTTCCCAATTTTCAACGATTCGACTCTCGTTGGATGAAAAATTGATAAATCCTGACCCTAAACTAAATATTTTTATTTATTTATCTATTCTATCTTTCAATTCACTCGCATAAGTAAATGTTTATGAATTTTCACTCAGACGATAATTTTGCTCGTACTTTCCAGCAAGTTATAACGAGATTGTGAATAAAAAGTAAAAAATTTCGAAAATTAATTGTAGGAATTACAACGAATATCAATTTCCAAAAACGTCAAAGATTCGCTTGTCACGCCCTATTTTTTCCTCTCTCTTTTTTCCACGACTATTTCTTACTTAATTTCTGACATGATTTGTACACGTACGAAAAAATCGGATCGATCGTTCGTGTTTTGTCTGGCGGAGCCGTGTCGAGCCCGAACAAATAGAAAATAATTCGAACGTAAATCTTTGACAGACGTGCAGGCGGGGAATCCGCGCGGAGCGAACTCCGCTCTCCCGGAGAGCGTGTGCTAGCAATATTGAGAACTGTCAGTTTCAATGGATCGCAAAAGAGAAAAAAGAGATAGAAAGAGAGAGATAGAGAGAAAGAACTGCATACGCAATTTTTCGCACACGCGTTTTTTATACGACTTTTGCCAGATAATAAATCGACCCGGTGAAATTTTTTCCTCTTTTTTTAAGAGCTAAAAACGGAAGTTCCGCTAGTGTACAACCGGCGGGTCTGACCGATGTCAGATTTTTCTACTGCGCGGATTCCCGACTCAATTGCGCTCGTCCTCGAGAGCCCTGGATGATCCGCGAAGGGACGAACTTTGCTGCGGTAAATGTAAAAAATATTCATAGAGCCTTTTTCCTTTTTTTTCCGCGAATTCATGGTGAGCTCGAGGACCCTTGAGAAGGATCGATCCGCATACCCGGCACTTTCTCCACGGTATAGAAAGGTCCATTATTCTCAACGATGAGAATGAGAAAAAAATAGCGACGACGAGAAACTTCCTAAGTTTATCATCACGGTCAACTAAAACTTACATAGAAAATAAATTTTTAATTCCCAAAACTTATTAAATAAATCATTTACTTTTTTAAATGTTATTTTTGACGTGTAGGGGGAGGGGCAAATGGGATAATTAAGAAAATTTTCTTTTGTTTTTTAATCAGAACTAAAGGAAAGAAAGAACATTTTTAGCTGCCATGAGAAAAAAAAATTTTTTAGCGGACAAAATGGAGTACCCCTTTGAAAAGTGAGCAAAATTTTTGTTTTCGTAATTTTGTTAACTTATTATTAGCTTTGACGTCTTATTTCGAGTAATTAATTGATGATTTATTTTGATTTTTGTTTAAATGTGCTTCATTACCAAAGAAAATGTTCATTTTTGATCTGCTATGTTAATTGATTTTTAATTTCAATTTTTGTTCAAATGTGTTTTTAAATCACCAAATATAATATTCTTAGCAAAGAAAAAACTGTTTGATATTAAATATTATCAAATTTTAAAATATTGAAAATTTTCACCAAATTTTCGGGGTACCCCATTTTGTCCCCCCCCCAAACATAAAAGATCTTCATGTTTTGGAAACAAAATATTGAAAAATTATTATTTCAAACGTTACTGGATCTGTGTAATTGTTAATGTGAGTAATTACATATATTGGGATCTGACAAAAGTCAATATGACATCTGGTGGCAAAAAATCCGCCCCCACGTCATATTTCAATACATTATGACCTCATGTTTGAGAGGAAGGGGGGGGGTCTACTTTTTTGTTTGGTCCCTGAAAACGATGCTGAAATGAAATCGCGGAGATTTTGCCGTTCCTTGAAAGTTGCAAGTGTTTGTTGCTGAAAATATAAAAATCGAAACCAAATCTAAAAAAATGGTTCCGACAATCAAGTAGTTCGAATTGTTTATAAACAATAGAATACTCGCTCTCATTTTCATTAATTCAGTAAATTCCTGCTGACGAAGAATAATTTTTCTGGGACGTGCCCCTTGTGACAATAATCCAACAGAGAAGAGAGATAGAGTTGGGAATTCGGTAGTGCAGAAGAGTAAAACCGTTTCGCTGGAGCGTTTGCATCCCATTGAACGAGAGGACAACTTGTAGAGCACGCGAAATTTCTCTCCAAAATCTGCCCGGGTTCGACGATCTTATTCATTCCAGTTGCTGCCGAATTCGATAATTCGAGCTCTTTCTACATGGAATTTCGTTATATCGATAGTAACGAGGAATCGCAGCTATTTATCAATTTATCATTGATATTTGACTCAACACAAACTTAATGACAAAAAATACCAAATAAATTACCAAATGATTGATATTAGCGATTGATTGAAACTAAATTCTGAATTATCGAGATGAATACAAAGTGACATTTTTCTGATATTTTTAATATTGAACATTTTCAGAATTGTAAATTCTCTGTATTTCTCCATGTAGTCTCGAATTCAACAAAATATGCATACCGAATATATCAAACGTCATATAGATTCACTGATACGTAGACATCTACATGCATGCAATGCACTCTTGAAATTGTATCTGCGATTTTCTCTCTCTCTTTTCGAAACCAACGTCTGTTCCTGCCAAAAGGTCCCAATTTAACTGAAATGAGAGGGAGGAAAACCAAGATGAAACAGACCGAGAAAAGATGCGAAGCGAAATTGCTGATATGAAGAAAACGAGTAGGGAAGAGCGGCGAGGAGACGAGCAGGAGGCAGAGAGAGAGAACAGGTAAACGAGGGAAATCTGCATACAGGAGCTTACAGTTCGTTTCATTTTTTCCTCTCACTTCTTTTTTTTTCTCGTTCTCCCTCGAGCTCATTCACCGTTCCAGCGAAACTACCTCGAGCAGCATTGTTCTCGTGTGTTATATTAATTTATCAATTTTTGTTATTCCGACCCTGGTAATTTTATCCTTCCTGGAATCGTGATTTCCCTTCTGAATATAAATCGCAAAATTCACTGTGCGGGATTTTCCATAAACTATCAAAGAAAGCAATTATTACCTGGAATCTACATGAAGATTAAAAATTATTAAAATAATTTTTATTAATTTTTAATCGTCATGTAAATCTTAATTTAAAAATTAATAAAATAATTAATAAAATAATGAAGATTAAAAATTATTTTATTAATTTTTAATCTTGATAGTTAAATAAATTCCTCCGCATTAAATATATTAAATTTTATGCGCCAGGGATTTGTAATTTTCATTTTTTACACAAATTTACACTTTTCTTTCGACTTCATGTATTTTTTCTTTCTACTGTATGTAAACTCAGTTTTTTCTCTTTGCGAATTTCGTTCGGATTTAAGGTGACAAAGCGCGAAGCAATGAGGAACAAGGTGAGCCGCGTTATTGTACATAGAGTCGTGAAAATAGCGGGCTCGGAGAAAAACCGAGAAAAAAAGCCAGCGAAGTAGGAGAAAGGGATTTGGCGGAAGGCCAACCCATCCGCGACTCATCTAGACATTCATAACCGTCAGTTCAGGATCCGCGTCGGGGTGAGAGAAAAAAACGTGTTAGCTCTCCCTGCAGCGTGGAAAATTTACTCGATAAGACGCCGCCGACGGAAAATATAAAGACTTTTCCCGCTCCCTGTCCTTCCTAATTACTTGCTTGGTTGCAAATCACATTCACTGGGACTTTTTTAAAGTCTCTCAGGTATTAAGGGTACAAGTGACAGTCAGTGCAGAAAATTTTTTAAAATGTTTTATTTTTTATTTTTTGAATCATCGCAAAAAAGTTGTCTTATTTTGAAATGTTCGACTAACAATTACGGTAATAAATAATTCATAAGATCGTCATCAGCTAGAATCATTCATCTTATCGACAACTATGAGAGATTTTCACGTTTTTTGGTATTAATTCAATTCATTTTATTCAGTGAATAGTTTGTTAACATTTTTTATGATTCCACAGGAATAATTGATTATCCAGCTTAAGACAGCAGCAGATCCAGTAGATTTCGTTGAAAATTTGCTCAAATATTCTTTGATGCCATATGCACATGTGTCTAAATTTTTAGAGGCTGTTACCGACTGAAAGATCGAGATATTTATTCTTGAAAATCGTCATTTTTCGCAACATTCCATAAGAGCCCGTGTTAATTATCGCGATTTTCAACAAAGATTTTTTTTATTTTTCGATAAAGCCCGTTGAAATTTTGCACAAGTTTTTATATGGAATCGAAGAAGCTTCGATTAGTTTTTTAGAAAAATCGAATGAAAATTTTTTTTACGATTTTATTTATTATATAACAAATAAACTTTACGTAGGACCAACTTGAATTTGGAGTATGTTGGTTTTTAGTTGATTTGCAACAACTTTTCTTAATGAACTTAATGAACGCTCAGTCCCCTTGAAATGTAAGAAAAATGAGGTACAAAATTTCGATCCCCCCACCAGCGAGAGAATTATTTTAAGGTGATGATTAAATATGCCTTGAATCGTAAGAAATCGAACTATGCTATTTTTTCTGAAAATAAACCATTTTAGAAGAAAAAAAAACACGTTGTTTTCATTCCACCAAAAAATAATGTGATTCTTTTTTTTCTACAATATCAAAAATCTTTGAGAAAATAGAAAATCCGTTTTGGGTTGAACATCATCTTGAGATGTTTTAAAAAAATGAGTTCGATGAGAAAAAAAATTATAAATTCTTTTTATCGCTTTTCTCCCGATTTAATTCATCTATTCGAATATTTCTCGACCATTGCAAAACAAAAAATTTCCCCCCACTCCTATCTCGACGATGAGCCGCGCTTCCAGACAATTACCCAAAATTTTCACGTCGAGATGAAAATTCAAATCAGGGCTCCCGGCCTGAAGATGCAGCCTCGAACGATTGCGAAAAACGTGGACTACAAACAGTCATAGAACGCAACTCCAATTCAGAAGCCAAAATTTTTGTCACAATGAGTATAGACCGCGAAAGTCTTAAATCTAAAACAAGGACGAACATTGAAAAAAACCTTAAATTTTTCCTAGTAGGCTCTCTCCAAATTTCATCTAATTCTCATAATTTCAATTGTATCAAACCCCTTAAAATAGTACAAAATTTATTCTGAAAATAGTCTTGTCATACATAATTTGAAAGTAATTATCGGAAATTGATCATTGCAGGGCAAACTCGAAGAAGCAATTTGTGACGAAGAATATGAATATTTAAAATCTATCAAAACCAAATAAAATTAGGTCAAACCGAATATTATCGCAAAATCGAATATCAAATAGCATATAAAATTCTCCGATCGTATCGCGAACTTGAAAAAAATCAATTTAAACGTCAAAGACTCGGGACTTATCAATTCGACATCAAAGGCAGTGGGCGTGCATGTTCGCGAATTGGCTTGGAAAGGGGGCAAGTGTACAAAGCCTCGCAAGAGCCGAAGTTCGAGAGTGAGCAAGAACTCTTTTGGAAAATTCGCTCTTTTTTTTCTTCCGAGCGCACGCTCTAGCCCGAAGGCTCGTCAGTTCATCTCCATATCTCGAAAATGGAATCTTCCTCGGTCTCTCCTATTCGCTTTTTTCGGTACATCCATTTCTCTCGCTCGCGGCAGAGCTTCAAGAGGTTAGAGAGAGAGAAAAAAATCGAGTTTGAATCGTCGCTTTGGCGTGTTCTCTCGTCGCGTCTGAAACTCGGATATCTTGGAATTTCCATGTATGGATTGCCTTGGCCTTTCTTCATTTCTCTTTTACGCTGTTTCTTCCTCCAGATATATACGCAATGGTATTATTATTGTCGACACCGTGCACCTCCTTGAGCTTCCGACAGAAAAATCGTACATTTCGCATTTTTCTCCTTTTGTTTTTTCATCTTACTGTCAAATAAGACACTTGGTATAGTACATAGGAAAATTCATGAGACATTGTACCAGGAATGGAAAATTATTCTAGCAGAATTTGAATTCTAAATTTCCTGTGATAAAAATTAAAATGCAAAATTTGTTAGAATTTCATTTGAAACAGCCAGAAATATAGCTGAAGTGAGAAAAAAATAATTTTTCATAATTGGAATAGGAATAATCTTGATTGAAAATTGTTGGTCTCGATTTTATTATTGTCAACACAGAGCACCTCTTGAGCTTCCAACAGAAAAATAGCACATTTCGCATTTTTCTCCTTTTGTTTTTTCATCTTACTGTCAAATAAGACACCGCATATAGTACAGAGGAAAATTCATGAGACATTGTACCAGGAATGGAAAATTATGCGAGCAGAATTTGAATTCTAAATTTCTTGTGATAAAAATGTAGTTTAAAAAACTAAAAATCACGCTTTGTATTGAGATCTGACATGCGGCGACATGACATCTGCTGACAAAAAATTCAACTAGAGCAAGGGAGCAGAGTCAATAGAAAACGCCAATTATTATAATCATTATGGCTCCCTTGCCGTCGCCATTCGGCTAAACTCCGCCCCCATGTCAGATCCCAATACTGTACTAAAAGTGATAAAATAATTTCATAATCAATTTTTATTTGTTACCGTATATTCATTTTAAGGTCACTAATATTTTAACTTGAATGTAGACTACACGTAACCGTATATTTCTTATTCAATATGTGATGCATGATGAGTAGGATTTATTAGTGAACTCGTCACTTATATGTCCAGTGACTAATTCAAAAAGCGTGGAGCGCTTTCCAATTGTGTGGATTTGGGAACTTTAAAATCATTCGGACAAAGCGCTTTGACTATAGAATTTTTGTCGCTTTCACTTATCATTTAGACTTATTGTTTCTTTCTATCTCTTCAGAAGACTACTATTCCTGCTACGACTTGCAACCCATCTTATATCTAACAATAAGCTCCCCTCTAGTTTTTTAGGTGGGAAAATTCCCTCCTTTTTTTGGGTAGGATTGCTTTAGATAACGCTCGTAAATATCACGTTCATTTTTTTTACTCTTTATTGTTATTTTTTTAAATCTTATTTATTTAAATATTATCGATAATCAAATCAATTTTATGGCACCGGATCATAGAATTGTCATCAGATATTCGTATATTTGGAAAGTTCCAAATCGACACGACAACTAGAAATTGGTTAAATTCGACATTGAAAATTTGCTTACAGATCGTAGAAGTTAATATAAAGCGTGTTAATAAAAATTGAAATGCAAAATTTGTTAGAATTTCAAATGAAATACCAAAAAATATACCTGCGAGAGAAAAAAATCATATCTCATATATAAAATGAGAATAATCTCGATTGAAAATTGCTGCTCTCGTTGCACCGATAGTGAAGAAAAATTCAAAGATTGCTCTGAATAACGAGATCCTCGTGTATGAAGCTGGGGACGACGCTGAAGCCGATTGGAGAGAAAATCAGAGCGGAACAATCGAAGGAAAAACTCGTGACAGCCCTAAATGGTAGAGCAAAAAGTGCACGAAAAAAAAGGAAGGAGC
The DNA here is from genome assembly GCA_030522605.1 of Cremastinae sp. B BG-2022a. Taxonomy (NCBI): domain Eukaryota; kingdom Metazoa; phylum Arthropoda; class Insecta; order Hymenoptera; family Ichneumonidae; species Cremastinae sp. B BG-2022a. The sequence continues at coordinate 21,962 of JAPYYX010001982.1, forward strand.
GAAGAGAGAAGAAGGAAAAAATAAAGGGAAAGACAGAGAGAGGAGAGAGCTCGTATTCTGACGGGGCTAATTAAATTCGACTTTCCTGAAGGACTTTAACCATCCCTGGAGTTGGCCCAATCTTTAGGAACAGGGTGTGAGGGATCCCGATGCGGTACAACGAAACTTGCTCCGGAAGAGAGAGAGAGTGAGAGCGCGAGAGGTATAGAAATAAATAAAAGAAAGAGGAAACAACGAGGAAAAGCGTATACAAAGAGTCGAGGGGTGAAAGAGAAATCGATTGAAACGGCGGAGGGAAAGGATAAGTTTTAACGAACTCGCGAAACACTCGTTGCTCCCGGGGCGTTTTCAAAGAGACTTTTCTCTCCGGACTCCGAGAATCGGAAAAATATATCCCGATTGCCCGGGAGCTTCTCCACCGCGTCGCCTCGACTCCTTTTGCCCGAGAAAAACGAGCTCAAAGACGCAATGATCCAGACGCGAGGGAAGGTCGTACACTTCTTAGCGAAACGAAGATTCGAAGAGAAGAGCGAGAGAGAGGGGGGGAAAAAGGAAAATGAAGAGATAGCATTTACAGCGAGATAAAAAGATTTGTATGGGTTGGGGTACTTGATCGACTGGCTCATTAGCGAGAATCTCTTCTCCTTTTCTTTCATTTCTGCTCTTATTCTTCCACTCTTATATATATATATATATATATATGTATATATACTCTTTTTATCGTTCCTTTTGATTCTTTCTAATCAATTTCCTTCTACTTGGCCTTTTCCCTCTCTCTACGTCTTCCTCTCACGAATTTCACGTCTCTTTGATTCTTATTAATTCTTGATACCAATTCATTGTTTGTTAACTGTTCATTCTTTCATTATTTATTGATGCCTGCGAGTAAACGTCAATCTGGAAGTGTTTTATTCGTGCATAAAACGCAGTGAGTCACGACAGTGAGTGTATACGCGAGTATTTATGAGTTCATATGAAAGGGTCGGACGAAAATGACCCAAGTTGAGTAGTCTAAGGCGCGGCCAGTACCGTGATGGATGGCCGCTTAGTTTGCACTGTCTGGCTGGTCAACCATGAGCGTGACGTGGATTTTTCAGGGTTTACCAACACGCGAAAACTTATAAAGGTTCAGAAAAAAACACATCATTCACTGTATCACAGGGTTTCCCAATGCCCTTGCACAAATTCAATACGGATTTGGGAATTGGGTCGGCTACGAATGCACAAATACTGAGAAATAATTCGTGGAAAATGCGGTTAGAAATATCTACAGATTGGTAAACGCGATAAAGTAAATGTACAGTATATATAAATTTGAGAAACCAAACATTCGAGTCGTGATGAAATATGAAAATAACATAAATTTTCTATGACAATTGTCGTTGCTTGTGAAATGATGAAGTTAGCTAATTCGGTCTAGATGAATAAAATTCATTTCCGAATCTTTGGTGCTATTTTTAAGTTAATTTGTTAAAAAAATTTTAATTTATTATTTTATTAAAATATAAGCATAATAATTTGAGCAAGTGGCATTTTGAAGTAATTGATATGCAAGATATTGCTTGAATTTAGTTCTGCTAACTGTGGGCCTGTTGCAGAAAGCTTTATGGCTTGAATGATACACACCATTTCAGTAGTTTTTCCTCATAATACCAGCAACCCATTGGCTCAACTTATCTTTAGCAAAAAAATAATCTAGGTTTTACGTCTCTAATCCACTGCTGCTGGTAGCAGTCGTTAGATAGTACCTTAACTCGTCCAACCTCTTTGATTTCCTGAAATTATGAAAAATAAGTTCAGCAAAGTTGCCATCAAGTTGAATAAAATACTAGATAAACATTTCCGTTAAGCATGAAGCTTTCTGTAGTTAGCGGAACGAAATTCATACAATCGCGAGTATTCATTAGCCAAAGATGTTGTCAACAATAACTACAAACTAATTGCAATTGTAGATTGAAAGTTTAAATGCTTTTATTATTTCTAGTTTAATTTCGTTGTTTATTATTGTCAATGCCTATCATAATAAGAGTGGCTCTAACATAAATATACTTTTAGGAGATAAATGAAATGCCAAGTTAACAAATTTGATACATTTGCTTGTTACGTATACACAAAAACACAATATGTGCCACTGGTTATTTGTGAAACTAGTAGAGTTTATCTTGGAAATATATACCATAGTATACGTGGGGGAATTAAACGGTAGTTTAGTGTTAATTAAGATATTACAGTGTATATATCGAATGTGTATTTAACAGTCAATACTAAAATACAAACATTTAATTAAATTAAAATCATAACACCGAGTTAAAAATGTGTGGTGTGGTTGTCGAGGACCGTCCTACTGCAATTACTGTGACAAATTTTACGAAATCTGCATTAAAATATTTTTTGATCGAACACTGAATATTGATGTAGAAATTAATTGTGATAAAATAAAATTTAATTAGTCTCTCTTAGTCTCCGTTATTTATGAAATTTTAATTACTTTTTGTTAATTTCCTTTAATCAATTTTTAATCAGCACACGGTAATTTGAACTTATTCATTTTTCACTATAACTTATTCATTAACTATTTTTTTATCCTCAATCTGTCCTTTGTCAGGTCGTCGGAAATATTTTGACAGTAGCGGAGCTAATGAGGTTTGAGGGTGTAAATGAGATGAGCGGAAAAGGTCAGTAACTGGCGAGAACAGCTACGAGGGGAGATTAAGCGACAAGTGTCATGATCCTTCCTTCCCTTTCATCCCTTATCTCGCCAGTCATTCACGAGGCTTTTCACGTCCGTTAATTAATAATTAGATTAATTGCGAGGTCACCAGAGAAAGGGTCAACGCGTCACGGTGACATCTTTTACCTTTTTATATTCTGTTTAATTTTCTCCATTTCTACCTTTTTCTGGCTCTTAATTTCACATTTTTTACCGAGCTCCACAACATCTGGACCAGAAGCATAAAATATTATTTTCCTCATTATTTCTGCACAGTGATTACTGCATTATTATGTACCTACGATTTTTGTACTTTAACTAACAATTTCTTTAAATTAATAATTATTAATTATTTATTTATTTATCGTTATTAATTAATGAAATTAATAAAATAACTAATAATATTTATTAAAAAAATAATTTTTTAAAATTATTTTGAATAATGATTTTTGATGATAAAATTTGTTCAATTCACGGTTACTTAATTCTGAATGAAAGTTTGAAAATTGTTTGCTTTTTGAAAAAACTAATAAAATAAAATGAATCGTGAATGTAGTAAAAAACGACGTTAACGGATTTTATAAAGTGTTTAAAAAATTCTTACATCTAAAAGACGAATATTGGATTAAGTGAATTTTAAAAAGGCCAATGACTGAGATGTAACTCGCTCGGTGCTATAACCGTATCGCGCTTTGCCCGCGCTACAACATGAGAAAAGTCAATAAAAGCTCTGCCCGAGTCTCATCCCGTGGCCGTTGAAAAAAAACGAGGGAGAAGGAAAAACCATAACTCGAGTAGCGTGCAAGCTAGACGTGCCCCGAGATTAAATCTTCTTTCGCTCGCACCGGGGCTCTCGGGTAGCAATTTTCCGCTTCGTTTATCATTGCTCCCCGCGAAAGAACAAAAAAGAACAACAAAAAATAAACCCTCGCCAGGAATCAATTGAAAGTATGAAAGAATTCAGGCTTCGTGGGGAAAACACAAAAATTTAATCAAACTCTTCAAGACTGATCATCTTAAGTTACTTTATCGTTTCCCTTTTTTTTTATGATCAAGGGGAAGTCGGCGATTTCGAAGTTGATCTTTGAGGAAGTTTTGAGAAATTGACGGATGGCATTTTTATAATTTTCATTGAGCTCACGAGAGATTGAAAACAAATGAAACAAATAATATTTGTGGGGCTGTACGTGGAATAGAAAAATATGTTTTAAATTAATAATTCATAATATAAATATTGTTTTTTTATTACTAATATTTTTTTTTCTTATAATAGAAAAATATTTTCAGTATTTTCCTCAATCAATTTCGGAATACCATAGAAATCCCTTTTTTTTATATTTTTGTACTCACGCTGTAAATTCAGATTAAAGTTCAGTCATCATTTTACAATATTTTTTCATGAAAAACGATAACGAATACTCGTTGCTTTGAAGAGCATACCGATCTGTTTTTACGACGATTTGCATTTCTCTGATCGAAGCATGAATGTAATTTTTTTTTTTCGATTAAAGAAAAATGAACGGCATTGGTCGCGATATGTACTGAAAAAAGTGTTGAAAACAGGCACTGAATTTCGAAAGGCAAACAATGGAGAGTGTTTTAAAAATTTGGGAATGGGAACGAAATGGGGGAAAATTTGATGTTTTGACAAGCGATCGTAAATTCGTATGAAATGCAGCGATCGTTTTGCATATTTCGTGAAAATTTGCATGTACAGCCCGGAGGGAGAAAAATGGGGGTGAAAAGGGCATGAAAAAATATGATATCGAAACTTTTCCGATATGCTCGAAGGGTCGGATGGATCGGGGAATGATTTACTGCCCGGAGTGGGGGTAGCGAATATGAGAACACCGATAAATACCATGACATTACGCAACGTTTTCCCTCGATCTGCTACCTAATAGGATTTTCTTCTGGAGTCGCGTAAGTCAAGGTCCCAGGTGAAACCTCTCGCTATTCTCGCGGATTTCAAAACTTTCCGCAACATTCGCGATCTCGGATAAAATAAGCAAATACGCAAATATCTACGTAATATGTATAAGCAAGCAAAACAATAAAGTATCAAAATTTAAATAGAGAATATATTTTTTATGCGGTCTTGAATGATGGACAGGTAAATTCAAACGTGATTCTCGAATCATATGTCTACTGTCCAAATAAAATTTTCTATTTATGTTTATTCAAAAATGATGGATAAACAGTTACTCAGGTTATTATTATTATTTTATGATGAAATATTTAAAAAATATTGCTGTATTTTCATAGTTTAGAAATTATAAACACAATATCAGAATTAGAGATATTGAAACAATTTGCACCTTGTACAAAAAATTTTTTTTTACAGAAAAATAATTTGAGTTGATAAGTCGTGGGACTTAAAATATGTTTTATTCCGAAAGTATTTATAATTTTTCATAATATTCGTGCACTTAAGGTGGTTCGGAAGAAACAACGAAAAAATCGAGTTACGTTTAACCCCCTTGTATTTTGAGATTTACGGACACTGTAATATCAAACGAATCAATTAAAAAAAAGATGTTTTACCGTACCGTTTTTAAAATATGAGTGTTTAAATTTTCACGAAAATACATGTACTCTTATGCAGACCACGAAAATTTCACCGGAAATGACAGAATTACGCAGAATTTAGACGCTCGATGATGTAACCGAAAATCATCATACGAAACTTTAATTAATTAAGGTAGTTCGATGACAAATGCTATTCCAAGATTAAGGTACGAAAATTTGAGAAACAATAAATAAATAGCTGAAACGTTATTTTGCAAAATTTGGACTTAATTTACCGTCTGGTTTCAGAGATATAAATTTTTGAAAATTGCGATTTAGCCATTCACAGACAGCGGTATACATTGGTATATCGAGCAAAGTGATTTATTTTCCATTTTTTTAATAACTTTTTTCCAAGATTTGAAAACCAAAAACGATCGTCAGATTCTTATTCATCTTCTGAATACGTACATATGTGAATGAAATATCGTAACCGTCAAA
>JAPYYX010001983.1:0-20155 GCA_030522605.1 Cremastinae sp. B BG-2022a
GCGCGATGCTAAATAAACGCGTTTAATTGAAGGTTAAGTACATTTCTAGACCTAACAGGTCTATAATTTTTCGATTTTTATCTCAACTAAACATCAAAGATTCTAATAGAGTCTTAAAAAATGCATGTCACCGAACTATTTTTTGATAAAAACGCAATTTAATACGAAAAACGTGAAAATGTCGATGTCATGAATGAAAACAGGTGATGACGACGAAGTCAATTGATCAACTTTATCTTAAATATTATTCTCCTGATAACTTTTTGACAGTAATTCTCGGTGGAATATTTTGAAGTGTAGTTACAATTATTTTTCCTGTGATCCAAAACAGAAAAAAGTAACTTTGTCAAAAATTTTTTACGCGGACTCTCATTTGACTAGAGAATACTTGATCAACCACCTTAAATCACAATTAAGGGCAATGGAAACCACGTGATCACCCAGATTTCGTAAATTACGGATTTATCAATCAATAAATGAATTATCATAAAAAATTGGACCGTATCCCCGTTCTTTGTGTCGAAAAGAATGTATCACCGCTTTTGTGAGGTGAATTTTTCAATATTGAGGGAGAAATCAGTAGAGAAAAAATTTCACTCGCGTCGTCCCCTCGTAATTTTTCTCTACAGATTTCTCCTTCAATATTGAAAAATTCAGTTAAAAAAAGCGGTGATATATTCTTTTTGATCCAAGGAATGGCGATACGGTCTTTTTGTGTTTGTATATAAATAGTTTTTCAAAAAAACTACACCAAAATTTCGCCGTTTTTTTTTAAATTGCAAATTTTCCATAGAAAATCGAATTTTCATGGCTTCTAACCTCGATATTCTGGAAGAGCACCCTTGAAAATAGTCGGGTACCAATTTTTATCAAAATCCCATTGTCCTAGCGTTGTTGGCAATCGGTCAAACATGACTATATGGAAAGTGTCATTTTGAGTGTTAATGGGTTAAATTCAAATTTTTGTCTAATATCATCGATATTTGATCAGCCCCCTTAAAAAAAGGGCGATACAACCTTTTCGATAAAAAAAACGGCGGATACATTACAGTCCGCCCTCTCAATAAGCCCGGCAAAGCACCCAAGGGGAAGAGTTTTTACGAGAATTCAACTACCCCCACCAGGCGCATTCTCCGGCCTCGCTGACTCGCTCTGTCTCTCGCAATCTTTTCGGTTTCCAATTCTCGTATCAAACCCGGCCGCTCGAACGACTGTTATTATGCTTGTTTGGCTAATGTTTACATTGTTGTCGACTACCCGAAGTCACAATTTATGTAGTTTAGACTGTGTAGACTGAGCGGGCTTAATAAGAGGTGCGTCCGCGATACCATTCGAGCTCGAATTCCGAGTCAGAGTGGGGGAACGCTCGAGCTCGAGAAAGCGGGGAACCGGGCTTGTTGAGAGGGCGGTCTGTATTCTTAAGAAAGTTTTTGTAATAGGGTATTGCAAAGCAAAACCAACAATGTAAGAAATGTGTACGTCATAGAAAAAGAATTGACAATTTGATTTACTTACATTATAAACAATTTACAATAAATAAAAACAAATCATTAAGTCTCAGTTCATGACGTACGCACAAGATTAAATTTTCTGCATACCGTGCCGAGTACTTTTCTTGAAACACAAAATGAAAAAAAATTTTAGAATCGTAATTGAGTATCTTTTCGTTATTTTTCGATTGTTTCTGAGCTATGGCCAAAAGCGACAAGGACTCGCCTCTGGCCCGCGAGCAATCTTCTCCCGAATCTCTCGCAGGATAAAACTTTTTCGCGTCTCGCATACGTAAACGATATCGCGCGCTTTTTTTTCGTCTCTTGCGCTCCTCGACAGGAGAAATCGAAAAAAAGAAAAAAAACCGAGACAGTTGCCAAAGGAATTTTTTGGCTCTTCGAATATTTTTTTTTTCGATTTTCGACTCATATATTTTTAAGGCATTACTATTCTTATCTCGTAAATTACTTTTCGTCTTATTTGTTCAATATTGAATTTGTTTTAATGTTTATCTGTTTTATTTGATTATTATTCTCGGTAATATATTTGGTTTCTATTTCTTTATTTTAATGACTTTTACTTTACTGTTATTTACTTCACGTTATCGAAAATTGCTGTTACTTTTAATTTGACATTTAATTCCTAACAAATAATCTGTATTTTTGGATAATTTCTTTTTGACGATCGAAGGACTGACGTGTTTCGATTGAAAATTTGTTCCACGCTCGACGTTCCCACGTCAATTTGACAAAACGATATCTATTACGAGCGAATAGACGAAAATAGAAAATTACAGCCACTTTTCGGCGTATACGTACCTTTTAAATAATTTCTATAGACCAATTTTACTGTGGATCGTTAGTTCCCTTAATTCGTGTTACTGTAATGTCATCCATTCAAAGAAAAAAATTATAGTGATTACTTTTTAAATAAAGAAACGGAACCAGACTAAAAATTGTCAACTAAATGATAACAAGTACTATAACATTATCAATAATGACACTAAACTTTTAAATTTAATGATAACACTTAAAACAATATTAAAAAATATATTTAACTTTCGTAAACTTTATCATTATGTATGTACATAAATTCCGAAAAACATCACCAAGAATATCGATTTTTTGCCATTCAAACAATCATAAAAATTTTACATAAAAAATATTGTCAAAAATAAAAAAAAGATTATATCTCGATAAATTCTACAAAGACAAATGCGATTTATTTAAAAAAATATCAAATAATTTTTTGGACGTAATTTTGAAAAATAATGATGATAAGTCCTGTTATCAAATTCAAGATTAATAATCTTCGACTAATTTTAAATCATCTTTCTTCTAACTAAAAAATTATTTAAATATTAAATATATTACATGCATTTTGAAAATTATAATTTGTGGATAAATTTGAGAGGGAAAAATAAAAAGCTTTTTGATTGGATGTTCGCACGCGAAGGCTGCGAAATTCTCGAAGCCCGAGGAGTACGCGAGCTCGGGGGGCGTGTGGCTCACTCTCGTACGTGCGTTGTAAAAATTCCATAGGACGTTGCCACTCGCCAGGTTCGGGTTTGGCAAAGTCATGGCCACGAAAATCTACATCCGGTCCTACCAGCCGCAATACCAGGTAACATATACATTCCGACCTCAAACATTTTTATCTCCCACAAATTTCTCTTTAATTTCCTAAAACCAAAAAAAAGTCTTTTTCTCCAAAATAATTTGACACTTGGTTTTTTATTTTAATTTATAAGAATTGTGAGGACTAATTTTCCATTCGCGGGCTGAATATTGTTAATAGAATTTCAAAATTAGAAAATTATTACCATTCAAATAGTTGAAAATAAAATTTTTTTGTTAAATTTATTATTTTGTCGATTATACCAAAATAAATTTTTCACTTTGAGACTGTATATACCAGATAAAAATTGAAATCAGTTATTTATTATAAATTTGAAATTCAAAACAAAGATTGTTCAATAATAATTTGGTTTCTCAATCTCGTTTAAAAAAAAAACGAAATTATTATCAATTTTTTAATTTAGGGCAGTTAAAAAAAACTTTTTTTCTTGTGGAAATTTTCATTATCAATATTGTTATCACGAAATATTGATAAATTTTTATAAATCTTTGAATAAAAAATGTTTGCTCGTCTCAGTGCAAAAGTGCAAGCGCCACTTCGAGTCCAAAAAAAGAGAGAGAGAGAGAAAAGGGAAAAATAAAAGGCGAACACGATACACTTTTCCACTTTCTCCGACACGGCCGAGATCTCGAGACGCGGCCGCCTCGGAGCCTTGGAGCGGAGAACAGAGACCACGCGGTTCTCAATGTTTTTTCGTTTTTTTAAATTTTCCAATTTTCCAAAAAATGTGCACCTTTGTTTTTTTAAAGAATTGTAAAAAAATCTGAAAATAAAAAACGTTACATTGTGGTTAATCAACATTTTTCCATATATTCCGAATTTTCGACATTTTGATCGAGAAAAAATGCAAAAAAAAATTTTATCGCAAAATTTTGAATATGAAAAAAAAATTTTTTTTTAGATGTAGCTTTTTTAATGTTGAATTATTTTTGTTCAAGCGAAACGATGTCGATTTCCTCGATGTTTTCTTTTTAATTCACAAATGTTTTGTACAGAGCATTTAATTTGCAATTTTGGGTTTTTGGATTGAGAACCCCTGTGCGTTCCCATTCCTCGTTCAAACGTCTCCGCGTTTCTTGGACTTGTCTGTGTGCTCGAGTCGCGGTAGCTTTGTTGTATAACACCAATGAAAGTGCTCGAGAGCTGGGGAAACAAATTCACTTTGCAGTTTTATGAAAAAAGCTTACCAAGGGCTTGACAAAATGGCTGACGCCGCCATTTTGTTTTTCTTAAAGAAATACAGTCGAATGAGTATGCAACCATCCAAAAAGATTCAGAAAATTAGGAAAACACTGTATTCCCATTTTAACTCCTTTATTTACATTTTCATTTCGACATTGATGAGTTCATAGTCGACGCTGTATCACAAAATGGCGACTCGGCAGCCATTTTGTGATCGCTCGTCTTTTTCAGAAAAAGCTTGGAAAATATAGATCAAGATCAAACTATATTTTGCTGTATTGAGTATCGACGTTTCTAACGTCATTTCCCCCATAATTCAACACAATCGTCGTCAAATAAACAAAATGGCGGAATATTCGATATTTCGAGATCCTAATCTATTTTTTACTAAAACGAATCGAAAAAAATGGGGTAAAAATGTTTATTTTTTCATGTCTACTGTCACATTGACAACAAGCCACTGTTTTGACAAGTGTGACACGTGAAACTCAAGAATCGTCGGAGCGTGAAACGAGCGAACAAAAAACAAGGAAAAAAAATTTTAAGATGTAATTATTTAATTGGAATTTCGATAAAAACGTCTCAATGTTGGAACAGGTGCACCCATTGCCTCAATTATTTATTAGATACGTCATTATATTGCGAGCAACATTTTTTTCTCTCACTTTTTGTCTCGCTCACACTCTTTTTCTCACCTCGCCCTCAATTTGCATTTCTCGATTTTCAACGTCAGACACAATTCCTACCTGGCATCGACGAATTCTCTTCCCATAAATAGATAATTACTGGCTCATTAATCATTTTAAAAAATATGAAAAAATAACAATTTATAAAACGGGTGATAAAATTTATTATTACCATCTCTAAATATTGGAAAATACCAAGAGTGTAAATTTTAATATTTTATTCACAATGTAAAATAGTAATTCTCTAATAATAAATCGATAATTACTTATTCATCAATTATGTTAAATAATATGGCAAAATGGAACTTAGGGAACTGGTGATAATTCAATATATGACCATGAAATTTAAAAAAGTATAAAATTGTTAATTTTCAACATTTTTAAAAATTCCATTTACAATATAAAATAATAATAATATGGAATACTCGGATGATCTCGGTGAAAAAAAATGAACATTAATTGCGAATTTGGAGCGCGAGCTAAATGAGGAAAGTAAAAAAAAACATATTGGAAGGCGAGCATCCGCTCAGTTGCAAGTTCGAGCTCTCGACTCCCCGAAAGCGAATTTATTTACTTTCACCCGAATTCATTTCTCTCGTCTCAATCTTGCTTTTCCTGTTCCTTTTTTCTCATTCTCTAATTAACAATTAAAGAATATTGAACACGATTTTTTTCAGTTTTGAAATTTTTAAAAATATATACGAGCAACAAATAAGAATAACAATTAAAATAATACATTTTGTGATAAATTTGAAAATTTGACTCGATAAATTTGATGAAATTTACTAAAAATCAAAAGATAATTAAAATAAAGTTAATTATTAATAAATTTTATAAAATATTGAGGGGATATTAGATAATAATGTATTTCACGTGATATTTGAAAAGCATCGTTTTCGCTATTCTTTTCATTTTTGAAATTTGGAATTAAAAGCGCTGTTTAATTTTAGTTCGATCTCGAACGTATGGAGAGTGAATGCCGTTGTATGCGGTCACGCTCGATGCTGCGAGAGAGCGAGAGTGACGGACAGGTGCATCGTCCCATTTTCATCTCGTATACTTTAATCTATTATTACTATTTTTTACATTTTTTTATAGAATGTAAAAATCTCAAATTGTAAAAAACAAATAACGGTTTTATCTTTTTATTACAACAATACAAATTATTTATTATTATCTATAATATTCATTATTTCATTGATAATATTTATTGGAAATTTATGTTTCAAATTAAAATAACGAGAATAAGTAAAAAACTTGACGAAATTGGATTTCTACAGATAATATTCTTTTATCAACAATAAAAATATAAAAAAAGAGAACGAGAAAAAAAAACATGAGATAAAAAGCATTAAGAAACATGTATTTTTGTACGTACGAAAAAAGAAACGAGATTAAACGGAGAGAGAGAAAAAAAATATTACAAGCGTTGAGAAAATTGTGCGCCACGAAATTTATTTTCTTTTCTTCTCGTTTTTTTTATCACTCCTTTCGTTTCTCCTGTTGACATTCCTCCATAGAAGATAAGATATATATTTTGTATATATTGCAAATGCGCGCCTGCATTCGATACGTGAGAGAAAATTCGTTTTTTGTATGTAATATTTGACGTTTTTAATTTTTGAGTCATTATTGAAAATAAAATATTCATCGAGCAAAATTACAGGCTGCGAAAAATAAAAAAAAATTCTTTTTAACGTATTATTATTATTTTTGGTATTATTATTGTTTTGACGTAGAATGAAAAAAAGAGCGGCGGAATGAGAGAACGAAGTACGAGAGAATAAAATTTGAATACTTTCGTGAGAGAAAAAAAAAGAATCGACTTTTTTTTTAAAGATGCACCCGGACCACTTTTTCGCGGGCCAAAAATCTTTCCAGTCTCTCCCGAGAGGAGAACGAGCAAGAGAGAAAGAAAAAAAAACAAAAAAAAAGAGAAAATAAGTGGCCGGTTGACCTTCGAGGCTCTCGGCCACTTTTTCGCCAATTTTTTTTCTCTCTCCTGCCGAAAAATTCCGAAGGAATTTACAACGAGAAGATTTTGAGGAATTTTGTAGAATATTTAACGAGGAATATATTTCATGAATTTTTTTTCTTTCTGAAACTCACGGCAAATCCTGTGAAGACTTAATAAATTTTATAATTAATATTCCAGTGTAAAATTATTCACAATAAGAGTTGAAAAATACTTAAAATAATAATTTCGATGGTTAAAATATGTAATATAAAAGTAATTTATGTAATTGAATAATATCTACAACATCAGAAGTGGAAAAATGTGTAATATGGATTAAATAGAAAAAAATAATAAAAACGATGTTTAAACTGCGGATTACCTGTGGCGCGTTAACCGTGAATTTATTTGGTGCCGGCTCGACGATGATCACGTGCTCGGGGGGTACGGCCGTGTTTGCACGGAGGCATGAGTCTTTTTATATTTCTGTTGCACGCACGAAAAAGAGAAATAAAAAATAATTTTCCGAATTATTTCAAAAATAAAATAAAACATACAATATCCGAAAAAATATTAAAAGAAGACTGACGTAATAAAAAAAAAAGAAATTAAACAAATTGTTTTTGTTTAGGATTTAAAATATATTAACTGCATGTAATTGCCCCTTGTGCGTTTTTTTCTTTTGTGCCTATTCACCTTCCCTTGCACTTTTTTGTCTTCATAAATTATTTTTTTAGTCAATGTTTTTCGTGAGCTGATCGCGAAGATAAAAAATTCACTCTGGAAATGATTAGTAATATAAAATAAAAAAAGTGAAAACGATGAAAAAGAAAAAAACGAGAAATAAAAAAAAATCGGTTTTGATCAATTCACGATTTTGAGCGATTAAAAATTCGCGTCTAAATTATTTTCCCCGAAACTTTGCCCTTCGTGCTCTCTGTTTTCCTTTCGTTCTCCTTATTTACCTCCCCAAGCACTTTTTATTCTTCGTGTATTTCTTTTCTCTCTCCGTACGTTAGACCGTTCGGCGAACTGGCCGCGCGCCTGCGCTCATCGCTCTCGAGAGCTCGCTGCACAGATAACCTCGCTTTTCCCCAATACGCGAAAAAGGAAAAGAAACAAACGAGAACAAAAATAAGAAATAAAAAAATTTATCTCTAACGTCTCTCCGCACTTTCTTTATCGACTTTTCCCATTTCTATGATACTCTGATTATTTTCCCACTATTATTCACTATTCATCATTACTATTAATTTATTTAACAACCTTTTTGGTTTCGTCACGGATAACTTTTCACGTTTTTTTTAAATTTCTTGCAGTTGTTTTTTCTATTTTTTATACACCTATTCAACGCTGATAACGTCAAACGATTTTTTGCACGAGATTCGAATTTGACAATACATCTCTTGGAATTTTTCAGCGTAATTTTAAAAATGTTTATTTTATATTTTCTGCACTTTGGTATCTGGCTTTAAGTTTAGTCGGCTGCACGGCAGTAAAGGGTAGTTAGAGTCTTTACTGTTAACTAGAGCGAGTGAGTAGTTTTTGTCACACGAGAGCCGGCACACACGACGATTTATCCAGACGAACAGCGTTGAATCGCCCCCCCGCGATAGATGCGCGCGGCTTCGCGTTCCGCGGGCAACTGAGGCCGAGAGTGGACAGCGCCGCGCTCGTAACCAGCGCGCGTCGATCTTTTCGCTCTATCCCCGTCTCTCTCGTACTTTTCTCTCTACGTTCATCTCGCTCGCGCTTACTTTTCTCATTGCTTCAGTCTCTCTCGCAATTTTGCACATCGCTCTTCGTTTACCTTTTTATTTTATTTATTAAATTTAAATACTGGATTATTTAAATACTTTTTTATCGATAATTTTGAAATGTACATAAAATTACATTTAATTCGAACAAGAAGGACCTTTACCGTATTTGTTTATTTATTCGGATAATACTTTCGTTCATTTTCTTATTTTATTTAATAAATAAAAATATAAAATTAGTTGTATAATTTTATCGGTAGAGTTGAATCTTAAAAAGAGTTACACTAAATTAGAAAGAGAATATCTATAGTGCATTTGCTTACTGTTTTGATAAAATTGATAAAATTAAAATTGAAAAAAGATAAAAAATGAAAAAAATATAAACAAGTGTGAAGAAAATTTAAAAAAACTGCGTAACATTTATTTATTATTTGTTAATTATTTAAATAATCGACAAAGAGAGTTTTTAATTGCTTGTATATTAATTAACAATAATTCAAAATGATTTTAAAATTTGAATGATAATTATCATTCAATTAGGGATAATTAGGGAATAATGAGCACAGACAATTATAATTGTCTGTGCTCATTATTCCCTAATTTTTGAAATTGAATTAAATAATTGATATTAACAAATTATAAAAAAAATATCAACTACAAATATTCTGTCAATTTTCTAGTACGAAAAAAAATTAAAAGAAAATAAACTAATTACAGTAACAGTAATATTGAAACAATCATTGAGAATAGTGTGAATGAAGCTTTTTGCGAAACGAGACTCGTCGATGAAGAAAAAAATTTTTTATTGTCGGCACGTCTGCGTCACTTAAACGTTGCATACGTATAAAATACCAGGAAATGCTAAATAATTATTGTCGTCTGGCCCACATTGGATCATTCGTCGACTTTATACTCTCTATTTTTTCATTTTTTATTTTACTTTTTTCCCCTATGCACGATGCTGCCGTCTTTACTATACGCTTTAATCAAATAAACTGCAATAAATGCATCATCGATTATTTGAATAATGATAGAAAATTTTTACTTTCATTCGTATACGCACATTTTTTAATTCAGGTTTCTCATAAAAGATGTCTGAAATAATCAACAATAATGAAAAAAATTCGTCAATCAATATTAATCCTAATTTATTAATTTTTTTTAAATGTTGACAACTTTAGTTGATGTGCTATTTAATTTTTTTTTTCAATGGAATCATTTATTTATTTATATTGTTTATTGCAATTGCAGACCACCGTGAATAAAAAAAATCGTTCATAGAGAACGAGAGATTAATCTGTTTGTCATCGAGTCGTCGTAAATCGTCAATTAATGGGACACCATTGCCCACGAATAGTTCATAGAGTGTCTCTCTCGCCAAGACACACACTTTATTTTTACTTTTTGCACAGACCCCGATGCACTCGTCTGCATTTTAAGCTGCATTCACAATATCATTTTTTTGTCAATATTTTTTTAAAAAGAGTTTTATTTTTATTATTTTTTAAACAATTTATTTAATTTCTTTAATATTTCATAAAAATATCTTGTTCATTATCATTCGATCTTTATTTTTAGTTATTTTGCGATCATTTCTTTCGGATTTCTTTCAGACCCACAAATTCTAGGCTAAAAGACTTTCAATTTTTTTTAGTCTCTCTTTTTTTACTGATATCTTTTTTTTCGACTCTCGAGAGACTCGTAAGACGTTGCTGAATTATTGATGAGAAAGATCGTGAAAACTGATAATTATTCTCGATTCTGCGCAGTTTTTGCTTCAAATAAAGAAAAAATAAAGGACGAAAAGTATATTCAAAATTTATTTTCTTACGGCGTGATTTGCGATGAAAATTTCAGATTTCATCCCCATGGGGTATTTATCAAGAAATATCACTTTCGACCTTGTCTCGTGACGTCACGGGCTGTCTAGACGGGACGTTGCCACCATCGCAACTCAGAAGCCCTCTCTCTCTCTCTTTTTATTTTCTCTCCCCCTTTCTTTTTGTCGTTACGTGCATTTGTTCTCACGACGAAATTTAATACTCATAAAATGAATAAATAAAACACTTCGATAATTATAAATAAAAGTATGTCGTCCATAAAGATTAAAACTAAACAATAATAATAATAAAATATCAAATTGACATTTCAGAATGTCAAGTTCTCAAAAAAAGTAAAAAAAGAACTTTCGATTAATTGATTTATCGTGAAAAAATTTGTTTTTGATTCAAGAACAATGATAATAGTGAAGAAATGATGAAAATAATAAGAATAATAATAATAAATCGAGGGGGGAAAATGATCAATTCTCGCGAACGCGTTTATCGTTTATATCTGAAGAAATGATTCGAACGATTCCTTCGAACTATTCAGGCCAAGTTATGGCTGGTTAGTGACGATTTTTTGATGTCACGAAGAAAAAAAAATGCGCATGCGAGGAGGCAAAAAAAAATAAAAAAGAGGAAATTAGAAAAAAAGAATTGAAGAGAGTATGTTGAGAATCGGATGGACCTTCAAATTGAGGCACAATCGATTTAACGAGGCGAAATCAGAGTCGACGAGGGAAGAAGAAGAAATATATATATATTTGCATATACGTATATGTATAGAGAGAGTAAAAAAAAATAAAAATGAAGTAAAAAAAATGTTAAAAATAAAAATAAAGAGACAGGGCCAAGGGCGGATCTCTTAACTCTGATTCACCTGCTTATCTCTTAAAGAGAGTGAATACAAAATAAAACCAAAAATAAAGAACTTCAGAGAAAAAAATAGGAGGGGCGGGGGAGAGAAAAAAAACCGAGATTGGACGAGAGACTCGTGGTTCAAAGCTACAATGTCAACGCTATTGATACGAGAACTCACGCAAATTGAGTCTGAGAGCCAAAATAAAATTTTGGCCGGGCAAAAAGACATGTGACGAAGTAACATTTTTATCTTGATAATTTTTAACTTTTTTAAATATTGCTTTCGATTATTTATTTCGTTGTGCAATATTATCACACAATCGAGTAAAATGCATGATACTTTTGTGATGATTTTTTAATTGTTATATAAGGCGAAAAGAATATAAGAAATTTTATTTCGTAGCTAGAAATTTTTTAAAATTCTTTTGATGTTCCATAAAACTAAAAGAAATTCTTGGCTACGCAAAAAATGATGTAGTCGACAACGTTTTAACTTTTGCATTTTTGAATTTTTCAAAAATTATACCTCAATGGTTACATTTTTGGTTGCTACATGAATTAAAACAATATAAAAAATAAAAAATAAAATTTCGAGAGGAACTTAAACTTTGGTATTCTTTTGACGTTCCAAGATATCGAAATAAAATTTTTGCTAAGCAAAAAAGTATCTGAGTCGACAAAGTGGAATTTTGACTTTTGCATTTTTTAATTTTTCAAAAATTATTTATGTTATTGAACATACATTGTTTATGGTGCATAATTTTCGTATAATTGTTTATTATATTATCGAGTTCCAATGCAAATTCTTTTCTAGTTGATATATAAATTAAAAGAATATGAAAAATAAAAGAAATTTTATCTCTTGACTAGTAACCCAGACTTTAGTATTCTTTTGACGTTCCCAGGTACTTCTCTTTCTGTCTCGAAAGACTTCCTCATTCCACGGAGGCACACGAACAGTGAGGCGAAAAAAAGAATGAAATAAAAAAAGGAAAAATAAAAAAAAATAAAGTGCTTTCTTCTCGCATTGTCTCCTGTTTTTATTTTCGTCCTTTCTCTTCTTTTTTTATTTATTTATTTGCTTTTTTTGTTCTTAGCTTCTGCGTTTCCTACTTCGCCACCTCGTCAACCAATCCCGTCACGTTTCGCGAGAAAATTCTACCCCACCAACTAGACATTTTTTCCACGATTTTCTCTTCCGTGTTCCCCTTGATCGAGTTCTTAAATAATTTATTATTTTTCTTCATATCACGTTGATCATCTGTAAATTTTTTTTCTTGTAGTATTCAATTCCAATTCATTCCGATCTGAAAATCTTTTTTCCAAAAATAAAATCAATTCAGACGCGAATTTAAATTTTGACGGGAGAAAGAGCGAGAAAAAGGGGAAAAATCGAATCTAGGACTATTGAATAATTAATGCGAATGCACGAAAATTGCATGTTTTGCTAACAATCCTTTTTTATTTCTCCTCTCTTTTTTTTGGCTGGCTGCACTCTTCGATCGAATCACGTTGCGTGCAAATATACGATCTTGCACGCTTAGAATTCTAATGTAACACCGGTATCTGTGCCATCGTGCGAATTGAATTTGCAATCGGGAAGAGCACAATGAATCAACAACAAAAAAAAAAAGAAATTTATTCAACCATTTGGAAATGGGGAAAATTTTCACTCCTAGATTTTTTTTGCACTTATTGTTGATATTAAAAAAAGGGAGATCCAGGATCGTGTCTTTATCCCGGATAAAGCGAATCGTGACAGAGCGATGTGATTACGAGGATAAAGATGGAAAAAAAGGAAAAAAAATTGCCAGGAGAAAAAGGTCAGTGTCGGAGAATGTCAGATGGCGCCACAAGTCATGCTCAGGGACGTAGATCCTTTCCCCGTAAACTTTAAAAAATAACAATAGTAGTGGTATAATGATATAAAAAATGAAAAAAATTGCTCCGTCACGAAGTTTGATTCCGGTAACGTTGATTTTTATTTCTGAATAATATTTTTCTTCGGTGTTCATTTTCATATTGATGGAAAGGGAATTTGTAAAATGAAGAATTTTTTTTTTTCAATAAAAAATGGTAGAGTTGAAAAACTTCATTTGTTTCAAAATCGTTTCCCAAAATGGTATAAAATTATCATCAGATGCTAACCTCAACTGTTACATGGCATACTATTTTATGTGGAAAAAACATAAACATGAACGAATTTATAAATGTTTTTAAATTTGGAATTTAGTTAATAACAAAGGTTGTACAAAAATCACCGCCAGATTCTCCAATCTCGACACAGTTACCAAGAAAATGAGTAATTTTTTATGATTTTTTTAAGTGATGAAATAATTCACACCGTTTTAAACTTTTGATATTATTTTATCATAAAATTAAAGTATCCAAAAACGTTCTTCTACGAAGTGTCCGCAACAAACTTTATAAAAGAAAATGGCGCCCTCGTAGTGTTCATTTACACGTCTCTTGTGCAAGTCGAGAAGTGCTATTTTATAAAACGTAGAGGAAAAAATAGAGGAATCGAAAATATATGAAGAAACTCGCTACCAATTTTCAAATTGTTTGATTAAAAAATTTTTAAGTTCGAATGTATATATGTAAAATAAAAAAACAGTTTCGAGATAACGCTCTAGAGAACAAATTAGAAAAAATAACAAAATCAAGGCAGCAATGGTAATTACTCAGAAAATCAGAAATAGCGCACTGATATTTTCATTTAAAACATACTGGAAACTAGGAAACGTACTGATATTTTCATAGCGCACTGATATTTTCATATAAACTATATTTTTGAATGATTTCAGATCGTTCGATGATCAATGCTATTTCAAGATTACGGTACAAAAATGTGAGTAACAATAAACAAATACATGAAACGTTATGTGGAAAGTTTGGACGTATAATTTACCGTCTGGTTTAAGAGAAATTAATTTTTGACAATTGCGTTTTCTCCATTCACAGACATCGGTACATATTGATACATCAAATAGAGTTATTAATTTTCCATTTTTTTAATAACTTTTTTCCAACATTTAAAAATAAAAAAATGATCGTCAGATTTCTATACTCGTCTTCTGAATACGCGCATACGTGAATGGAATATCGTAACTGTCAAAAAAATAATTATAAAACATCAAAAGTGTGTGATGAGTGTGTGACGGATTAAGGGGTATACCTAATCTCGTTTCAGTTATGCACAATTCGACAAAATTATCAAAATACGATTTTTTTAGTTCAAACCTGTCGAGAAAAAAAATTTTGTTCAATTGAAATTTTAGAAATGATAGATGGATCATTTTAAAGCTGGTTATATATTAAGCTAAACATTTCATTTAGTTGCTAGACACTCAAAAGCTCGCACATAGTCGTCACCGAACTACTCTTAATATAAAATAACTGATTTTTTGAACTGTGTAAAACTATTCTACCCTTAAACATAAACACATTTGAAATTTCCTTCATTTTTAGATCAACTTTTAAGAATAAGTCGTCCTAAGAATTCGAACTATTAAATTTTGAATTCTTAATATACGATGTTAAAGCATGAACGGTTAATTTCGAAGAAGATAAAACGTACGAATCTAGATTTTCTTTCAGTTCGAAATTGAACAATCCAAAAAGTCACGCAGCAACGGAAAAACGTGGCAATAAAATGGCGGAATGTCGTGGTAAAGTAATCGGCGTGTGGAAGGTTAACAAAATCAATACCGGGTGGTTGGCTGGGGTGTATGTACACGGGGCTAGGTCGGCCACTGACCTTTATCCAGGCCAACTGCATCCCTATTTTCGCTCCCCTCATTTTCTCAATCCGGGATGCGATCTATTTCGAACGATCCATTTTGTCCAATTCATCCCAGCCATTTCGACTTCAGGACCGATGATGCTTGCCATTTTTAATTATCCTGCTGTTGTTGATCCTTCGATCTTATCCAAATAGGAATGTTGGATTTTGAATTTTGGCTAAATGATTCAATTTTTGAAAAGTGGATTCTTCGAATTTTGTGGGAATCGATGGAGCGCCAGTTCACGAGAGTTCAAACCAGGGTCAACCTGGGCCAAGTGCGAAACTAGGCCGCGTTGAGGTCGTGACCGAAAAACGGTCAGCAACGCGCCTCTCGTTGTCGAATTTAATTCCTGTGGACTTCCATTTTCAAAAAATTACTTTCCATGACAAACTAATTTAAGTAAATAAAAGACCATTGCGATGTATGTATAAATTGAATGCTTTTGACATGGCGATATCATTTTGTGATATCTTGGTTGAAATAAAATAAAAAAAAGGATAAAGCCCCTGTAGGGTATTTGCAAAAGCTTTCCACTCGAAATTATGCTCGCGAATTGGGTCAAGCCGGGTTGTCGACACTTTATTCGTATTTTTAAGCTCTCCGGTGAATCGATATTTCAAAGTTGCCATGCGCGCCTGATAAATCGCGAACTCTGGACAGTCGATTTTTTAAATTCAGGTCAATTAAATATACAAAGCAAAAAAAACATAAAATAGCCTCGAAAATTAAAAGAAATGAAAAAGTCGAAAAATGATATTTTCGTAAATACTAAAATTTCAAATTCGGGACCGCCGAATTATTGAATTTGGATTGATATCATTTCCAAGCCAATGAAGGCTAAAACTGTTTTAATTCGTATTAAAAGACAAAATCGAAGAAAATGTTATTTTTGCAAAAATTAAAATTGCGAACTTTCGAAAATTCGGTATTAACGATAAATCAAAATCACGATTTGCCGCAGCAAACTCGCAATTATGACCACTTGGTCTCAATTTTTTCATTTTCTTTTCTCAATTTCTTATTTTAACGAAGCGGAACGAGCATCAGAGGAACGAAAGATCATTTGTCTTCATCATTAGCCTCGTTCGCTCTTTTCGCTCACTCGCTCTTTCCTCTCTTCGCTTCATTACGCGAACGGCGTTAATTTGGGTTAAACTCGTGCAAAAATCACACGTGGGAATGGTCGAAAATATAATCTTTAAGGTGGTCCTTATTGATGACTACGTGATCTTTTTTTCATTTTCTTCATCCTCTTTTCTTTCCATTATCTTCCAAATTTTGTTACATAAGAAAGTATGCAAAATATGTAGAAGCTTCATCGTCTAGAAATCGAGATATTAATTGTAGAAAATCGCATCTTTCAAGATGATGTGAAAGGTCAACATAACCTCACAAATTTTCGGACAAATCGTTCTTAAAGATCGTTGTAATTTAGAAAAAAAGAAGTGTCAAACACTGTAGAATTTATTGATGCAGGACATGATACTATGCTTTAGATCTTGGGGTTGTTTAGAAGTAAATGAGAAAAATCGGAAATTTATATAGTAGATAACCGAAAAGTCAAATAATGCTTTTGTAAAATTTTAAGCCGGTTTAGAGCTTAGTTGTGAAGAAAAAAAAATCACAAAGTTATGTACTTTTGAACGCCCGTCTATATACCGGCTACAACGGGCAGAGTCATGCGTGATCTCAATAAACTCGGGATAAATCTGTTGTGCCATCGATTTTTTGTTCAAAAACTAATATAGTATTCCCTGTAATATTCCGCATCGATCAGCATAAAAGTGATTAAGGTTTAGAAATTTTTTAGAAATACTTGAATATGAATATGAAAATTCGTGTTAAAATATCCCTCGAAAGGGTGAGTGTCTGTAACATTACATCATTTTTACAAATTTCGGTATAATTCAAATTTTGATCATAATTGTTACAGCGCTACTTTTTTTAGTCCCTCAACACGTATTTGGTGTTAATATGCTGCGTCCGTTGAAAAATTTGAAAATGTGGGGCACGGTGGGTATCTTTAAAAATTTATTGGCTGAATTTTTTTTCCAGTTCCTTGGAAATGATTTAGCAACACAAAAATCAGTATCAATGCTAATACGATCGCTGACGCTGATAACATGACCGATGTTGAGAACGCTATTAGCAAAATTTCGATACTGACATTGATATTGATGCTGAAGACTGAAAATTACAGCAATTAGGCTTCAGGATGAGTTCTATCTCTGTTATGGATGTAGAACAAACAACAGTAGAATCCGAAATAGTCATCAATGAAACTCAAGAAGAAATTATCGCTCGTTCATCAGAAACTGCATTTGATGAACAGTTCTTACGAGGTGTTTTGGTCGATGATTATAATCATGAAGAATAATTATTCTTCAGACGATAGCGATTTTTTACATATCCAAGAGAAAGGGAGAAAAATAAATCGGTTCGCTGTTTCTCCGTACACTATTCTTCTCTTGACAGAAAGTCAATTTCGAAGTTCTATAAGATAGGTACACTCTCAATAGGGCATCACAATTATTATAATCATTATTAGAACCTTATAGTCGCCACAAGACTAAACTCCGCCTCATGTCAGATCCCAATAGGTCATTACAAAAAGTTACGATTTTCAATAATAGATAACTTGGCTTCTGTGAGGTTTGCATCGTTCAAATTTCAGCATAAATCGTGTATGATATTTGTCTTGCTATAAGCCAAGTTTCATTCAGAAAAAATGAAATTAAATATTTATATACTCAACGATTGAATTCCTTTAAGGACGCATGAACGGTACAATTGTTGACCAGAGTGGCTTCTTCATAATGAATGGTTGGACTCAAGTGATGCAAAATTCAGTATCACTCAAATGGGGTCTGTCTTTTTTGAAAAAGCGAGAAAATTTGCAGAAGGTGTACACGTAAAAAAAAATCTCTAATTCATGTGTATGACACTTGCTTTTATATTTAAACCAATCGCAGTTTACTGTTACAGTGAAACCTGGATAAGTGGGATCTCAAGGGACCAGATTTTTTATTCCATTTATAGAGGTGTCCCATTTACTGAGGTCCCAGATATCCAGATTTATCCCACTTATCCAGGTCAAACTAAAACAGATTTCACTGTATTTCCAATTTCCATTATTCTCCACTAGAATCCCCAACGATGTTTATTTGAGTATAATCACCTTTTCATTTTGAAATCATGGTCGTAAGCCATTGCGCAGATAACGAATGAACAACATGACATTTAAATGTATGCAAATGTCTCTTGATCGAAAAAATAAAATTCTCTCCAATTCTCTTCAAAAATGAATCCAGACGATTAGTCGCGTGAAAACTCGGATAATTGGATGCTCGCTGACTATTTAATCTGGCTGCCATTCGGTAAAGAGCACGAAATCTTTAAAATAAAAAATTCAACCGAATCTAACACTCGATTCGCCTGTTTCTCAATCGAAGAAAAAAAAACTTCTCTTCAATTCCTATAAAAAATGAATTCAGACAACATTAACCGCATGGAAACTTGAATACTGAATGTTGGTTGGCTATTAACCCGAGCACCATCTTGTCGAGCACGAAATCTGTAAGTTCGAAGAACAAAAAAAGAACGGAACCGAATCTGACTCTCAATGAGTATCTCTTGATCGAATTCGATAGAAATCGATGAAAAATCGTCGGTTTTTCAAATACGCGACGAAAACAAATGCGCAAATCATGAATTCGAGATGAGACGAGACCGAAAACTCTTATCCACGATCTGAGCTAGAGACGAACATGATTTGAATGTTTTCCAGATCAAATATATTCTTTTTTTTCAAAGAGAAACAATTCAACACCACAGTTAAAAAATATTAACCAAGTACTTGAACTCTGTAAATCCTCGTACTCTGAGTAAACAAAAATTAAATACAAGAATTTATTCAATGTATTAAGGAGGTTGGTTACCGAAACTAAAATGTGAAGAATTTAATCGAAACTGGTGATTGCTTAAAAATTAGCCAAATAACTTATTTTCGGTAATTTTGTCATTTTTGCTATGTATTTATTTAAAAAAAAAACTAATTTCACCGACTCCGTTGTAGAAATATTTGCGTTTAATTTTTACGTGTCAGTATAACATTCCGGATAGCCCTATCTAACATAGTATATCCGCCATGTTGAACTCGGTAACAAATAGAGTATGAATAATGATAATATTTTACAATAGAAAATTACGAAAAACACCAAAAAATTTATTACTTTTAAAATTTCGACGTCGGAATTAAATTGAAAAATCAAATAGATGTACTGCGGAATTGACTCTACATACATCCTTAGAGAACATTCGTGTAAAATTTCAAAGAATTCTAACCAAATCGACTTTGGCGATACAACCACCTTAACACTGGGTATGGCTGACTGGGTATTCAACCTTCTGAAGTTAGACAAATAAAGATAATTATCCGGTTTCAAATATATGAAAATTTACTCACCCCATTCGTTGATGGAAGGAGCGACCTTGCACTGGACCGTCTATAAGAAAATAAATTATAATATAGAAATATTTGCGAATGAGAAAAATGGTAAGAAGAAAAATAAATATCTAATTCCGATTTCGTGGTATTAATTGAAGACGCCACTTCGCACGGACGATTTAAATTTAACACGTCCGTCAATTTTTTAAGTTCAAACGTCATGAAAATTAAATGAAACATTCAGCTCGGTTGGACGATCTCATGTTTTTTGCGAGGATCAAGAGACGCGGTTGCGGCTTAACGTCACGTATAAAAGAAAAAGAGAAAAGTTTGAGTGCGTACTGTTACACTCTTGTTCGCTCAAATATGACCAAATTTGCAGACTTTGCTCATGTTTCAAACCGTTTTCACGTATAGTATCTATAGTATAGTATATATGAGGCATTCCACCCCATTTCAGACACCATCTAGCTTTTGCATCTCCGATTTTCTCCATAATTTGTTGTATTTTAGTATCTATTGAAAGAG
>JAPYYX010001984.1:0-19351 GCA_030522605.1 Cremastinae sp. B BG-2022a
TAATGTTACAATAATTTCTCAACTATTTACCATAATGCTACGGAAAAATGTACTTGCCTCCTTTTTTACACCATCTTGATGGTGTTTTTGCGAGTATTAACAATTGAATATTCAAATTTTATCACTGAATACGAATATGGATACTTAATTCTTACATTCATAAAAAAGATCTTTTGCTCGTATGAAAAATATTTTTTGTTTCTTCGAATCGATTTTAAATAATTTAGAACAAATTCATTGGGAGAGAATAAAAACTGTTTTTTTCATAAACTCGGGAAGGATCGAATATCGAAATTCGCGATGAAGATTTTTTTTTTCACATTTTTTCATAAATTCCTATCAATTTCTACGGATGCTGGAAAATAAAAAGAGAAAAAAGATACCTATATTCGTCGTCGTCCCTTGGAAGCCCATGTGATTGATAGAGATGTTTAAAGTGAGTCTTGTGACAGGACCTAAACCAGGACCACCGAGAAACGTCACAGTTACCGAGATCAGCAATGGCTTCCTCGTAAGGTGGCAGCAGCCACTCGAGAGAAGCCATCTCGTACAGTACTACGCGATTAAGTACAAGACTGATGGGCCTTGGAAAATGGTCAACAAGGGCCAAATTCGACCAGAGGAAACCAGCTATCTTGGTAATTCTCGTGTTTTTTATAATTCTAATCTCTCCAACCATCACATTAAATAATTTTTCATTCAAAACATTAACTACATTTCGTGTTTTTTATACAATTATGTCTGTTGATTATTATGAGCATTTTATAAAAGAAACTTAGATGAAAAGTCGTTGAAATTTTGACACTGTGTTTAAAAATTTTCTTGTAAACTCTAGAATGATTCAATGTATGGGTCAAAAGATTCTCCTTTCTAAACATCTTTTGAATTTAAGGGTGTCTAATCTAGAAAATTCACAAACATGGTCAAAAATTCATTCAAAACAGTTTTTTTTCATAATTGCCACACACAAGTAATATTTATAACCAAATGTGAATAATTTTATTTCATATTTTTGTTTTTAATTTTTTATTGAATGAATAATATGAAAATTTTCATTAAAATGTTAGAAAACTATTGAATACCGATCTGAATAACATATGATGAAAAATTTAATTCTGTAAAAGAAAAAGAGTGGATGATATGTATTTAAAAAATTATTATTGGAAAAGACTTACGGCAGGAATTTCACCGTCCATACATTCTTAAGGTTATTACGGCTAGCATAAACGGCTCAACGAGTATAGCATGTAATATGAAGGTTAAACCTCTAGAACTTCAGCATTTTTCAATACAAATCGATTTATTCTGAAGTCCACGAGTATCTAACGGATTCTTTGAAACCATTCAAATGTTCTTCAAATATTTTTTTAAGCATCATGAAATTTTTTTCGAAACTGTTTTTCAATTATTGCAAATTCATATTTATAAATGTGAAAAGCACGAAAATTTATGATATACCGCTTTAATTTAAAAAATATTTAATTAAGAATTTCTTTTTCCGTATCTAAATATTTTTTATCCATAACTGTTAATTCAATGATCATTTGGACTCGCTCAAGTAATTATTTAATGAATATAATACAATTGACACCATGTATTTAGCGATTATACTTGAATTATCCAAGAAAAGGAACATTCATTTTGACTTATTTTTTTCCACAAGAAGCAATAGATGAAATTAAAAAAAAAAGTGATAATAAAATTCTTTTTCATTTCGTGTCAAACAGTGAAAAACTTAGTTGGCGGGAGAACTTACCACTTTCAAGTGTTCGCTTATTCGGCGACGAATTACGGGGTGAGCGATGAAGTTAAGTTTCCGGTACCGGCACGAGTAAAGCACAAGGCGATCACTGCCGGTGTCGTCGGTGGAATCCTCTTCTTCATCGTCGCCATCATATTGAGCGTTTGCGCCGTAAAAATTTGCAACAAACGGAAGCGACGGAAACAGGAGAAAGGTAAACAAATTTCTTTTTCATAATTTTGTTTTCTCAAATAATTGTCTTTTTGATCCCTTTCACTACATTTCTAGCATTAAAAATGAACTATTTGAACAATTAATAAACATATTGTCCCTCATTAATTACAACAAATGAATGAAAATTATTTTACCAATATAAATATTAGCGGTATACATTAATGTTTAAAATAGAAATATGTTTACCTTAGATTTTGTACGAGTTCGTAATAAGTGGGATTAACATGATTTTGTAAAATTGTAGAACTGATTTCAGCGTATAACATGGTGACGTGCAGAGTCACCGACGCGAGAAACGGTGCAGGCCAGGGGCCCCAGGGAACAGTGCCTTTGAAAAAGTGAGTCTCCCATTTCGTGTCAAATAATCAGTAATTATATAATTATATTAATAAAAAAAGACACATGAGATTATTCAAGATCGTGTACCTCAATGAATTCGATGAGTGTCAATAAAAAAATGTACCACGTTATTGGTCGTTCATCCCTTATTGGGAACGTCAAAAAAATGTCGAGATAATCGTAATTGCATACAATATTTTAACAGGATTAAAAACGGATGAATATTCATTTTGATTCGTACTCTTTGTCCGACATGACTGAAAATTTAATTTTTCAATTTCTCATAAATATTGCTATTTTATCCATTGTAAATTCTCATGAACGAAAATTTATTATCACGATATTGCATTTACGATTTCAAATGAGAAAATAATTAATAATTATTTTATCAACTAGGTATAGAAAAAAACCACAGCTAGAAATAATTAAATCCCCGAAACAATAGGCCATCACTGAAAGAGCACAGTAATGATTAACAAGATAAAATCACGATTTATTGAAAAAGAAACGTAATATGCGTATGAATATGAAATTTATGCATACGCATAAAAATTGTAGCGATTGATGCGCAAAGATAGAAAAATGCAAATTTTTCACTTCTTCGATAAAGCAATTACGAAGATAACAAAAATAATAATATCCAGATGAACTTTAATCATAATCGTAAAGTTTTTCACCTTCTCATCTTTGATGATCGGCAAAAGCTTTAGAAAAAAATTTGAAAAACCGGCAGGTTAAACCGAAGCGGCAGAGGTATTTTGGACGAGGTTGGAGTGCGAAGTAGACTGAACTTTAAAAAAATATATCGTTCCATTTTCCATTTGTAATTTAGCTGTAGCTTATTTCTCTTGCGGTCTGTAAGTGATGATGAAAATATTGCCGCTTGGAGACCGGAGGGGAGCGAGAAAAAAATCGAGGAAAAAAGAGCAATCGAACCATTTTTCACTGCACTCGGTTCCACGTTCCTTGTGCACTATGGTCCATCCACGTTAACAAATAAATAAGAAGTACGAAAAATTACACGAGCACGCAAATACATTTTCAAAACAACTTTTGAATTGAAATTTAATGAAAACGTCGCGTTGACGTTTTAATACAATGTAAGTGCATCCTATCGGTGCATCGATAATTATGCAAATTTGTAAGTAAACATGATTAACGATGAAATTATTATTTCTACGGCATCCAAAAGTCCACAATACGACTGCAGTGATGCCTATTCTGGATTATCTCATCTTATTATGGGTTCAAACGTTTTTACGCTCTTTCTATTCGTTGAATCAGAATTTTTATCGATAATGGTATATTGTGATACACGTGTGAAGTGACCGAACGTCGCTCCATTCGCAGCCGTTCGCTCACTTCTGCACACATGTCACAACATAATATTCTAAATGGTTTTTCGGTAGTTGCGTTTTGAGAGAATCTATTCATTTTGCTTTTACACAAAACTGTCGATATGGTGAAATGAACATCACAGTCCAACCTCATTATAAGGGCAGGCTTTGTGCGAGGCAACCTCATTAAAAGAGCATCAACCTTTCATCCCCGCACACTATCGTACGATCTTGCGCAGTGGCGATCTTTTATTTATTTACCGCAGCAAATATGTTGTGACAAAAGTTATTGTATCGGAAATTGGGGGCTGACGATTGGTCTTGTAATGAGTTAGCGCTCGGTCCTCTGAACAGGTTGATCTTATAATGAGGTTCGACTGTAATCTAAAACCTGTCATCTCACTATTGTTTCTTCATGCGGAAAAGTAAACTATTGACATGGACGATGTTAAAAAAGTATGAAATAAGTCAAATTTGAAGTATGTACAATTAACTTTTTACTTATCAAGAATATTCTAACAAAATGCCTTCCGACAGAACCATTGGAATAAAAATTTCATTTTTTCATTTTTCTTCTCCTCATTCTTTTCTTCTGAGTTCTCCATTTTATCGATCGTTTTCATTCCAATCGTGACAATGGAAGTGATGAAAATTTTTGTATCTGTTCCCGATTTCCCTCCTTTTTGAAATGTTTCGAAAACATTCTATACACGAAAGAATGAATAGCATCAGTTATTTAGTACCATCATCATAGAAATTTGAGAGAATAATTTTAAGAAAAGAATTTGCACCTACAAAATATCCAGAACGGGTTAAACGGTTCAACCACTGCCGCGAATTTAAATTTACAAAGCCCCGAAAGGTATGCTAAAATACGGTTTCTTTTGCCCAAGATAATATTCAATCAATTTTTACGAGTTAGAGAGAAACAAAGGAAAAAAGCTAGAAAAAAATAACAAAGACAAATTCAAGGAAATCAAAAAAAAAATTTAGAGAACTTATTTTTGAAAAAGGTAGTAGTCTCGGTTCGGTAAACTTTGCACTTGATTTGATACACAAAATTTCAATCAAACTTTCTACAATTGATGACACAATTCAAAAAATTAAAATAAAATTAAAAAATTTTTGAAAAAAA
Organism: Cremastinae sp. B BG-2022a; assembly: GCA_030522605.1. NCBI lineage: Eukaryota > Metazoa > Arthropoda > Insecta > Hymenoptera > Ichneumonidae > Cremastinae sp. B BG-2022a. The sequence continues at coordinate 4,787 of JAPYYX010001984.1, forward strand.
CATTTCTTTTATCAAAGACATTTTGCAAGTTAAATTCTGAATTTGATAAAATCAACTATTGCAAAAACCTCGAGATTTTTAATATCTGACACATTGAATAAACATATCGTGATTAGAGTATTTAAAATTAATGTTGGTGATGAGATGAGTGAGCCGTCGTTGCTCTTGATAGAGAATCAACGATCCGAATGGTATTTCCAATAAACGAGAGTACTACCTTGAGATAGAAAAAAAAGAATAGTACGACACATAAGATGGTGTCTCCTTGTCCTCTGTATGTTCTGTAGGTCGACAAACTTAAACGCTTGCTCCGGCGAGTCAGTCTCGACTCTGACCCGTTGCAGCCCGTTGAACCCGCAACCACCACAACCACCTCTTCATCAACCACCACCAATTATTCCTACGCAAGTAAACACCCCCGTGACTGCGACCTCGGAGCAGGTCCACGAGCCGAGCATTCCCCCGAGTCGTGATCATCACTCTCTGCATCTCGATAATCGTGATTACGAGAGCGTTTTTATCATAGAAAGGCGGAACAGTAAGCCCAACATCCGCTAGACCAACAAACTAAATAACACTGCAACAAATAAATAATAATGATCCACGAGCAAGAAAATACGTTATAGATATAAATATAAAAAGTAAAAGAGCCATAACCCCGAGACTCAAAGACCGAAAAAAAAACAAACAAATTGAAAACCGAAAGGTAGTGGTGGCAAATTAACGAGAAGGAGAACGAACCGGATGACGAATACTCACCCGTACTACGTTACGAATCGAAACTACGACTGTAAACTGTTAAAATCGACGAAAACTGCAACCACTTCCATCATCAGCCATAGCCATGAAATTTTAAAAAGAAAGTACCGAAGTCATTAAAAATAATTAATAAAGAGAAATTTGCAAAAAAAACCGTTTTAAAATAATCATCAACAACATCATCACAACAAATGCGTGAACCACTCAGCTCTCCGCTCTGCAATGTTACCTACTAGGACCTCTTAAATCTACCACCACGATTATCATCACTACCATGAACCACCATGAACCACCTACTTAATCTACTACCGCTTAGGACGATTCTCATGACCGTAGATGAGTGACGAACAGGCTAAATCGACTCTATAGGACTCGCTAGATATTCCAGTCAGTACCCCCTCAATTTTCTATCAATCGTCTTCGTTCGTTCTCTTTTTTTCCTGTTTCCTTTTCCGGCGGTTGCTAGGGAGTACGTAGATTTTTTTATGTGTACGAGCTATAAATTTCGTGTGTCGTTTATTTAGCAGTGGCATCGAGATACCAATGAACAAACAGCTGATTTGTTTCAATTTTCATTATCGAGTAATTGTTTTATACCTGTTGAAAGAATTTTCAATATCGAAGTGTTCATTCATTGGTAACTCATTCATTCTTTAGTACTCCCTTTATGATGTTGATGATGATGATGATGATGATGAAGATGATGATGATGGTGAAGATGATGAAGATGATGATGATGGCAATCATTGTAAATTAGTTGATAATATCTGTGCATATTATTATGTCTCAATTGTGAGTGTCATCTTTTACCGGAGATATCATTTGAATTAAAGAAATTTGCGCGATGTATACTGAAGATTCGATTATTTTCGAAATTTCATTCGTTATCACCGTCACTTGTCATCTCTCCTCTGTCTGTCTCGTTCTATCTCGCTGTCTTTCATGCTCCTACTCCCGGACTACCAGTTGAATCTTTGACAGTCTCTTTTTCATAAATCAAATCGTAATTTAAACCAGTTGACAATGTTTTTCGTGATAAATTAATTGCTTGGATAAAGCTTTTTTACGTACTTAGAACTCTAACGACTGTCACCATTTTTTAACCAGCGATGGTGTAATTAATCCTAGCTTATCACTTTAAGATTTCACTAACTCTAACTTCATCCCAATCAAAATTTCTTTTTTCACATTTTATCTCAGTCTGCACAATAAAATACGGTCTACCAATAAAAAATCATCCATAAAATATCTTTTTAAAATGGTTTCATAAAAACCCCACGATTAAACGATCCATATGAATTCACAATTAATGAAACATTACAAGAAACAGACAATGGGATAGGCTGGGTTTAATTATATACTTTCGTTAATTATTGTTGTTTCGCTATTTGCCAAAATTCATTCGACGATATGTTAATCACTTGAGTGAAGAAGCTTAGAAATTTCGTGATGACGATATAGCAACAGGAAAAATCGAATTTTTTACAATCACATTTAAAAAACGTTCGATCGTATTCAATTCTGAGAAGGAATTTTACATGGTCAACAAAAAAATGAAGAATTTTTATACGAATTTTAAATGTATTTAAAAAATTAGATTTTACTCCCTCGAGTAATTAGAATTAAAAATGTCTGACGCTTTTAACGCGTATGTCTTGTGTAAAATGTTTTAGAGTCTTTTTTTACGAGGTTTAATTTTGAAGAAGCGTTCGCTTTTATTTCTAATGATACATTAATAAGGAAGCAATTGAGAAAAAGCCGTAGAATTATGAATAGTTCTTAACATGTCTAGATGGCTTTTGGCTTTTCCTAAAAAAAGCTCCTCTATGCTTCGCAAAAAATTGTATAAACCCAAAAAAAAATATTCACGTGAAAACGGAATATTACTGAACCAAAAGATTAGTTCCCTTATCCGAAACACCATTAAAACAGTATTAAAAATTTTTCTTAAAAAATCCTAAGTGCGACAAAGATTGAGGTACACCCACAAAAAACAATGTGAAAAAAATCTGGGATCATCCATAATTTTTTTAGTAATTTTTTTGAAGTAAAAGCATAAAAATAATGTAAACTCGAATTTTTGAATTAAAACATTGATTTCTTATTCTTATTTATCTTTCGAGTTTTTATCTTTTAGATTTTTTTATGAGTGTCGTGTATCTATAACTTTTTTCCTCCCTCTCGTTTGGGTCAATTTCATTTCTGAACCATTCGTGACATTTATATTTGTTTCAAATAATAACTTAAATATGTTATTTCTTTATTTTTATTTTGAGATCCTTGATTTTTTTACATGATAAAAATTTTTAAAAAATATGTAGGAAAGAAATCCAATTCTGTCGCCAGTAATAAAAATGAAGAGACGAAGATAGTACACATAAATTCCATCTATTTGCTCCCTAAAATAGCCGCCTAGATAAAAATTTTCTAAAAAATCATAACGTTCGATTATTTAGTGGTACGATTTATTACCTCTATCATTACCGATTGTTTTTCTGTGAATGTAATCGTTGTGTTACAACATTCTCTCTCTCTCTCCCATTAATCTTTCCCTGCTGCCGGACCCGAAGGAGGAAAAAAGGTGACGAGTTTCGGTGCACCTAAACCACGATTGCAAACACAAAAAAAATATCGATCAAAAAGCATTAAAATTCGAATTCGAGTCAAATTATGCAAGAATGAAAAAAAAGGATACATAAAAGAACAATGTTTAAAAAATAATTGAGAATCAAATCCACTTGCTGTCACCACTCACCTAGCTTCCCCGATTATGAATCGCCCTCCTCAAGCACCTCCCCAAATTTGAGAATAAAATCTAAAGTTCAGCACAATGCATGGCATGAAACCCATCCTGCCTGCGGTTACTCAGTTGAGCGCGAAGATAAATCTATTTTTAATAATCGTTTATGGAACGCCTATCATTGTTTTTGTTATTTGTTGTTATTCGATGTCACGTGATCGTTGCACGTCAATGTTTCAGCAGAACGAGAATTCTCGACAAGAAATCAAGTTCGACCGACAGTAAAATGATGAAAACATTTAAATTTTAAAATCACGAAAAAAATGAAAGTCTTAAAGAAGAAGATGACGATAAAATTTCAAAGAAAGTGTCTAGAAAAATAACGAAGACGAAATTTGACTGAAAGTCGAGGAATTCTTGTCGAGAGGTCTTATTTGATTCTGCATTTGCATATGGTATTTAAAAAATGTAATACTAACAGTTGGTTGTGTGTAACCTCAGACCTAGAAAAAGCCGAGTACCAGGTCTAAGTCTGCTGCGCGAGATCCTGAACCCGGACAGGCCGGACTCGTCCCGGATTCGTCCTCTGGGTAAGATCTCGAGAACGGCGGATGGGCGCTTCGTGATCGCGGACTCGCTGATGAGCTCGGCGAACAACAGCATAATGGACGCATCGAGCAGCGACGACGGTGGCTTCTTACCGAAAAATTCGCGACTTAAGTCATCCTGGCGTCGCCCGTTGGTCGGTACGAGCCAGCTGAGTCTGAGGTCGGAAGGGAGCGGAATATCCGTGGGAATATCTCCGGCGATCGGTTGCGCAGCGACAGGAGAAGTTCCTTCGAAGAATCCGACGATCTGCACTATCTCGTCGCCGAGATTCGTAGCGAGCTCTCCGAGCTGCGTTCACAAAGTTCCGTGGAGTCCCGCGTACTTCAGCGACCTGAGCTCGGTTCGTCAGCCATCCTCGGTCGAGCGGTCGTTCCCGACGCCACCTGGATATCTGCAGCTTCGAAGCGTGCACCAGCGCTACAGCCAGGAATTACCCTCCCTGAAGGCGATCCACGCGGAGTCCCGAAGATTCGTCCCGGTTCAACCTCTGGCCACGTCCTCACCGCCGCAGACCGGTGGCCGGGTCCGCGCCAGGCTTCCGCCTCGTCACGCGAGACACGCGCGCTCAGCACCGGAACTGGCCGCCTCGCCCGACCTGGAAACATCTCCGGAGAGCCGCTCCAGCAGCTCCGGCTTCGGTAGCAAAAATACCTCCCAGCAGAATCAAAGCTCCAGGAGCGGCAGCACCGTCGCCGAGTGGCGCCCTCCGCCGTATCGCCCACCACCGCCCCCTCTCGTTGGCCGCTGGCTCGAGCTTCATGAGCCGCTGAAGCTCTCACACACGATTACGGATAACATCAGCATCATCAACAACGATCACGCCGGCTTAAATAACAATATCGCCCTTGACGCCGGAAGCGTCGACGGACATTACGAATTCGATCCGGTATCCTGTACCCCGACGCCGACATCCGCCTCGACCCCGACCCGCGAGGAACGACCTCCCGTTCATCAGATCAACGCTCTCAACTCTCACATTCCCCACATTCATGAAGTTCACACGATTCAGCACCATCAGACTTCATCGGCTAGATACTCGAGGGAGAACATCGAGGCCAGGGTCCAGGCCATGAAGGCCGAGTTTCATCAGTTTCGACAGAGACAGGCCAGGAGGAGACGAAGCGCTCATCTCGAGAGCGCTTGCTGATTTTTCATCCAATGTTTCTCGATCGGTTATTCCTTTCCACAGATCACAATGATTATCGATTTTCATTCATAAAACAACGGCTCAATTCTTATTTCAATGGCTAGTAGATTTTAAAGCTTTTTTTCAAAATGACCGCTGGCTAATTATTCAGACTTTTTGGACGGAAAGTACAGTCCAACTTCATTAATGAAATCACTGACGTCTCATCCCCACTCAGTCGCGGATTATTGTATCGAAATATTGGGGAGAGGGGCAAGAGCGATTGTACTTGCAATGAGGTGACTCTTACAAACAGGTTGCTCTCGTAATGAGGTTCGACTGTAATTTTTGCTCTTGATCAAGTCTCAACGGACATTCGTAGATAAAAAAAAAACAAAAAATATGCATTCGTCGCCTGATGATAGTGACGTAAAATGACGAACTTCTTAAACGCTTTTCGTAACCCCTTTATTCGCGTATTAGTCGCGAAACTTTTCATTTTCATCTCATTTTTCAAATTTTTCATTTTCCCTCATAACTATATTTGAGAGCCTAGAGGCTAGAGCCAAAAGAGTGAGACACGATCGTCAATTTTTCTCGAAACTATTAAATAATCAAGTACGTAATGTTATTTTATTCGTGACGAGAAATTAAGCAATTTTTTATTTTCCCATAAGAGAAACAAAAATATTTTAATTATATTTATTTAAACGGTTTTCGCAAGAAGTTTCTCGCGTTATCGAAATCGAGTTCTCCAATCGGGGTATTAGACGAAGACTATAAATATAGGAAAATAAATAAACGGAACGCTCGCGATCGACAAATGAAGTAAGTGGCGGAATATGAAAAAAAGGAAACAATTTAAAAAAAATGGGCACTGCGGTTCTCGAGAGTTTTTTCGATCGCACAAAACAATACTCCAAAGATACACGAAACGAAGGAGGTGGAAAAAAGAACAACCTGTATCCCACATACGTGCTGTATATCTTTTATTGAGATTACTGAGTAAAAAAGTAATCTTAAATTAATCATATATCGACCTATATATACATTTATATATAAATAAATATATAAATTGAAGATTATATATAAATGTATATATACGTATCATGTAAGTAATAATTAAAGAATTATGCAAGAAAAAAGAAGAAAATGAAAAATAAAGTAATTAAATGATGAGCAATGGACTCGAAACGTGATATTAGGCCGAAGCTTGCCTCGAGATTGCTTAAGGACTCACTCGTACTGCACTGCCTGTTTAGGGTTTCGCTAGCGACCCAACATTATTATCGGCACAATAATTTTTCTTAAGCAACGTTAAAAATAAATTAAGAATAAAAATAATAAACAAAAAAAGTATAAATAAAAATAGGGACGCGTGAGAGGAAGAGCGTGAGTGAAAGAGAGAGAGTGAGAGAGAGCGAATGATCGACGAGTGAGAAAGAGTGAGAATAATATAACTATAATGTACGAGAAATAATGTTTTTGAAATCGCGAGCTCGCAAGTTTTTTCGATTTCATTTTTTTTCGACTCTCGTATCGGGACTTCGGGAAAAGAAATCTCGTTGCTGGTCCGATGATTTTTATTCAGAAATACTGTCGGAGGGGTAACGAATTATTATCAAAAATTTTATTGCTATTTTTTGTTTCATTGTGAAATCGTTCCAGCGACGAATTTTTTTTTCTCCGCAAAATCGACGCTCAAAATCTGTTATCGGTAACTCGGCGGATCTTCCGGAGATCCAGGCTGAAAGCTCAATTTCTCGATCGATACGAAACAGAGAAAAGGGAAAAAATCACGCTGACGTTTATATAGATCCAATTTTTTTTTTAAACTTTACACCGCTCTTCGAGCCAAGAGGAAGATTTTTATTCCGAAAAATCGAGGCGAACGACGTCTGTGATCAAATCAAAGTGAGGAGAAAAACGCAGAAGTAAATTAATAGCGCGATCGATTCAGCCTTCAAGATTAAAAATGAAAGATAAAAATTCCGTCGAGAAGATTTTCGCAAAATTGGAAAAATCGAAAAAAACATCGAGCCCGCTTATTCAAAGGAACAGAGAAAAAAAAGAGAGAGAAAACACATTCACATGCGCGTATCGAGTGATTTTTTATGAAAATCGAAAAAAAAGAAAAAGAAATTTCATCCGATCGTACGCATCGCGCATCGAACACGAAACAGGCACACTCGTAACACGAATCGAGGATCGAGGACGACGATCAACGAGCGAGTCAATCAAAAAAAAAATCCTTCGTTTATCGACTAATAAAATGATAATAAATCTTGTGCATAGTCAATATCGAAAAAAATCTCAAATCACTTTTCCCACCTCGATTGAACTCGAACGTTGCGCGCCCGATCCTTCGAGCATTTTACTTTTTTTATAGTACAAACACTTATTTATATAAACGTAATTATTAAAAATTAATGAAAAGACGTGCAGGAGAGAGAAATGGAGTAAAATCGTGAGAAGGATGCAGAAAAATAAAAGTAAGTAAATAAATTTGCGAGGGCTCTACTCACATTTCGACTGTCAATACTTCGACGAGATACTGAGAAGAGAAGAAATCGAAGGATAGCGAAAAAAAAACATTGACGAATCGGAGATGAAAAGAAAATCAATGTAAAACAAAAGTGTATAATTCTAACATTGATAAAAAAGTGGACGAAAAATTGGAAATATCGAGGATGAAAGTGTGTGGACTGAGTGATTTTACAAATGATTAATGAATTATTATTATTACGATTATTATTATTATTATTATCATAAGATGTAAAACACGTATGTAAACTCGTAAAAAACACATGATGAGGAAAGGAAAAAAATAATATGGAGGTGACACAAAGAGTACCAATATTCTAAAGTAATTCTAATAATTGAATTAATAATTTGATAATTAATTGATATTGTAAATCGTAAACGATCGTAGACCGTAGCGTATTAATCAACGACAAAGACGACGAGAAACTATGCGGAAATTGGTTATGAACGATAAGAGAGAGAGCGAGAATTGAAGAGAGCGAGAGAAACTACAAAAAAAAGAGAGCAAGAGAGATGACGATGTGTTTTTAATATGAGTACCGACCGTAGTCGGCCATCGCTGTTGTATCATATTAATTATTAAAAGCATAGTTAACGATTAATATATTGAGTATAAATAAATAAATAAACAAATAAATAAATTGGGAAAAAAATTATACAAAGAAAATCTGATTTTTCTTTTTTTTTCATTTCATGAGGAGAGTCTGTTCTTAATGATTTTATCGGTCGATGAAAATCAGCACGACGCAATGATTCCATTGCGAAATCGCGAGCGTCTGGATTTGCACTGACAATCCCGTGGATCTTCTTTGATTGATGGGAATTGCTCGTAATTCCGCGTTTTCGCGATTTGTCGCGAGACACGTATCAAAATTTAGACCGCCCATGCGCTCTCTAGACGCAATTAATAAATTATTTATCAAGCCTGAAAGATTTATTTTTTTGACACTAGATCTGTTTCATTAGATGAAAATTGAGTTTGTTAACAATGTTTTTTTTCTATTTCGTGGTTAACTGATGGGAAAGGACGCGAACGAGGTTTTCAATCGATTTAATGTTTTTTTAAATACATTTCCAGTCAATCTGCCAATAAACCGTGACGCTGCTACCGTGTGGGAAATTCGATACATCCGAGTCTATCCAGAGACTCGCGTTACCGTGCTCGTATTTTTCCAAGGACTTGCCTGGAACATTAGACACACCGCGGCCTCGATCTATTTTCCACTGTCTCATCACAAATTATTATGAATCTTGGCCAACCAACAATAAATCACGAATAACAATTGTGCCGAATTAATTCGTACCAGCTATGAATAATAACTTTATTTGAAAGTACAACTGAAGACGTTAGAGCAAAACATGTCTTGAGATAAGAAACTTTTTTCTAGATATCTGAATCATTGAGAATTTATAAAATTTTTGCGTCGACTTTACTCATCAGTTTATTCATCAAAACTTAAAATTAAGCTTTCAGAAGAGGAAACGAGGTTTTAAAAATTTTTAGCATTAAAGGATTTTTTGAAAAAAAAAAATTGCTGACGGTGACATATTCAATTTCAGCGTTTGATATTTTTTTAAAACACGTATAAAAAAGAATTGATCTGTCGATGAGAACATTTTTAGGTAATCATTTTTGATGACGAACGGTTAAAGAAATAAAAACAAAAAGACTTTCGATGATTGGTTCGAGTTCTCACATTTCTCGCGTTGGAACGTTCGATGGAATAATAATGCAGAAAGTGTTATTATGCACGGATTATTTCCAGTGTCCCGGGCACGTCCAATCCTGGATCGTGATCCATGCGAATGGATCCATTATCTTCAACAGCGTGACAAGGCTGTGGGCAGTCTGCTAATGCGGCTAGGGGCGGATGTGACGTTTCGTGAGGTCACCCACGCAAATCCGAGCATCGTGGCTAACCCTGATCACGGACGAACTTTACATTTTTCTCAAATTCGCGTATTGCAAATTTTTTCATCAATTTTTTTCAATTTTTTCCATAAAAATTTACATTTCGTTTTATTCAAAATATTCCAAATATTTCTTATTCACATAAAAAGCTTCAGGTATAAATAAATTAAGTATTTCTCATTGGGTCGGATTGGTTTTCTCATTGCATTTTAGGAAGGACTTTTATACGTACACAGTTTTCTATTTATTGATTTCTATATTGACAAACTTTTACATTGAGTTTTTTTAGATTTTCATTGGATTTCATTAAAAATATTCTAAAACTTTTTTTTCGCATAAAAAGCTTCAAGTATATGAAAGAATTTTTTTCACTTGTTTTTGGTATGTATATTTTAGTATTTATTCATTGATGTAAATAAGAAGATGAAAAAAACATATTTCGGGTATATTCGAGATTTATATTTCCACCTCGAAATTCTCGTCTCGGTGTCAAGACAATTGCAAATTCTGAGTAAGCGATTGCTTACTCAGAATCCGCTTCGCTGCTGAGAATGAAATTTGTGATACTGGTTATGCAGCTCATCAACGTGACACAATCAGACTCAATAAAAGAATTGCCACGGAAGAGGCGCAGGAGAGAAAAAAATTTGAGTGGGAAACACTTTTGGATAAATTGACTAATAACACGTTTTTGTTTTCAAGCCCGTAATTTTTGTTGAGAAAAAATTAATTAAAAAATAACGAAAAATGAAAAAGAGTTTAGACAAAAAAAATACAAAAATTTATTGAAATGGGTTGATGAAGTTTGAATGCAGGAGCAGATGAGAAATGATTAAAAAATAGGATTTTGTTGAAACATAATTAAAAATTGATGTCCTCATCAGGATATGGTACGGCACACCTAAAATTCCGGCGTTACTTCCTACTCGAGCGTCGTTCGTATTCGTTTGGTCGAGATTTCAACAATACCCGGGATGGGCCTGCACGAGCTTTAAAATTACATTTTCCCCTGCCCTGTTCCGCGGTCTTCCGTCGTCGCCCCTCTCTCGGTCATGCCCCTCTGTCCCTTTTGACGCAGCTTCATTGCTCGGCTTTTGTATCCGATTGTCGCGCGAGCTTGCTGAGAGAACACGTCGGCAATTACTCCGATATCTCTCACATCTACAGTCCCGAGACGTCGATCCGCGCGATTCGCGATCTCGCCTCGACGCAATTCTCATCAAGGAGTGCGCGAAAGCTATTTTCAACGAGAGTGAGTCACAAAAAAAATCAAAAAGTATTCAAAAATCGATAATAACGATAAACTTCCGGTAAATAAAAAAGTAGAACTGAAGGAAGAGGAAACATCAAATAAAAATATTGAAGGAGGAAATTTTTGGAAATAATAAATTGAAGGAATTTCATGATATAGAAAAAGTGGAGAAGTATTTTGCAAGCGTTACTGTTATGATAGAGTGAGCGATAGTTCCGAGTGGTGAAAAGCGCGTATGTAAAATGAAGAAGTCCTTCTGAAGCGAAATTGCAACACGAAGAGTGGGTAATTAACGAAACCGAGGCCAGGTGTCGTCGACATGTTTGTGTGCAGTGACGGTCATGAGAGATGTGCTCGGGTGTAATTCGCTATTTCTTGTGACTTTCGAGGCGTGGACTCTTCGACGCTTTTTCACCAGGTGATCGCTGTTCGATATATCCTACTTAGTACGCAAACATCGATTTTTTTTGCCGCGAGAACGATTGTGAATCATCATGGCGATTCGCGGGGACAACACGATTCACAGGATTTCTTTCCTTCTCCTATCTTTCATAGGTGAGTTTGGTTAGAAAAAATATTCGAAAAACTTTTCGATTGAATGAAATTTAATTTTCATCAAACATAACGTTTTCAATATGAATAAACATTAATTTTTGTGAATGTTTAATTTAAATAAAGAGAAATTTTAAATAAACAATTCTATCTTTGACTGAACATAAATTAGAAATGAAATTTGTTCTTGAGAACTATTTATATAAAGTTTTTTAGTGAAGAAGTTGAAGACAATGGCTTTTACATTATAGAAAAATATAAAGAGTACAATTACTTACCTGACATTACAATAAAATGCATTGGAAAATGAAAATTTAATGTAAAAATATTATTTTAATAAAAAGGAAGAATTAATTTTTTTTCACTTCCTAATACAATCGAGTCCGTACGAAAATTTTCAACTTTTGGGTTAAGCCAGCAAACTAAAGTTCATCTGTGTAGCTATAACTCATTTTCCTATGATGAGTGAAAATTTAAATTTGAATGAAATTTAAAAACTTATCTTAGAGGAATGAAAAGTTTATTTGTTTTGAATTGTAGCTCTGGGAAGCTGTCTGATGATGGACGAAGATAAGCCTCCAAGCAATTTTACCGCAGCTGTTGGCGAGTACGCGGTCTTCAACTGTCATCTGGATTTTCCGCACGAAATACCGATACCGTACATTCTTCATTGGAACCGTGATGTAAGTGCGCATTTAATGTTATTTTCTCATTAATTGCTTTTTAGATTAAAAAATGAGTGAATAATGGAATAAATTCACAATCATTAACATTGAAAACGTTTCTCCCGAAAATGGAATACGATTTATTGAAATTAATGAATAACTTCCGATAATTTGATGGAAAGAAAAAAAAAAGTTTCTTTGTAGCAAATCATCGCGTATTTTCATTAATCTAGAGGGTCAGGAAGAGGACTCGGAGGAGAGAGTTACTTGACGTGAAGCAATGAAGAAAAAGAGCGACGTTTAATTCTAACTTGGGCATTTATCTGGGACAATTGAACTCACCACGAAGTTCCATTAAAGGACGGGAGGGAATAGGAGGTGGAGGAGGCGGAAGGCGGGGCGGCTCGGGGACATTGAAAAGGGAATCCTGCAAACACAGGCGGTACTCGCCTAATTTGCATACTTGAACAAAGCACACGCCGGACTACCGTTTTATTATGTTCCGCGGACCCCACCGCGCGAACGGGCCATCGCGGCTCGACCGAACTATATAGACGCTCGTGACGTGTCGAACCATTTATTCATTTCGATGCTAGACCATTTTCTCGGGACGAGCATTCACCAAATTTTATAAAATTCAAACATCTTTTGCTTCGTTCAAAAACATAAAATCTTCCTTCGATCAACCATTCACACCCTCAAATCATGTTTACTTAAGCGGATGAAAATTGATCACAGGACTCCGTTTACAGAACTTTCTAAAATTTTTTGCTTCCATATTTCTTAAATTTTTCGCTCTTTTAATCAAATAATTGATCTTTATGGTTTTTTAAAATACATTTCAACTCATAGGTATGTCGTCTTGACTTTAATTTTCTTTTCGACAAAAACGGATCTCGCGCGTGAAATTCGTTGACACATCGAAGGACAAACTCCAGAGTTCTATAAATTGGTCTCAGCCCACGCGCCATCTTGTCACGACGCACACGCTTTAACCCGTACTGCGCCACTGTTTACGAGCACATACCGCTTGACCATTATTGGACTTTAAATAGTTGGACGTGTCGGACCGTCGCTCGTTTCGCATCCGAGGAAACGCCGACGATTAATTTTCCGGGGATAAATTCGAAAAATCAAGACAATATATTTGCAACGGGAGGTTTTCTTATCCTGTTTTTATATAGATTTTTTACTAACAGTTGGTACGCGTATAATAAACAGACGAAACAATTGGACGTTTCTCGAGTTTGATAATTCGTTATTAGAATATTTTATAGATTAATGGATGCTAATGCTTGACGATCCGAAGGGGAGACACTCGGGCTTTATCAATTTATCCATCCGACGCTTGTCTCATCAACTGACAAGAATCGTCAACGTTGTCACTCGTCCGAACTCTCGATGTTGACTCGAGTTTATCTAGGGCACCCCTGATTTCATTTTTTTCCCTCAATTTTTAATACATTCTATTTCCGATTTTTTGGTTTCCGCTGTATTCTTTTATTCTCCTTCAATAGATCTTTATTATCTTCCACTTAAAAAATTATCTTCCACTTAGAAAATGGATAATTGAACAATACGAGGCATAAGCAGTCACCCATCATAATGCTATAAGTACGCATAGTACTCCTGTACGCTAGGTGACTGGAACCACGTATTGACTTGAGGTGATGTTCAATTTATACGAATGCAAGAGGGGTAGTGCAAAACGGATTTACTATTTTTTTAAAAATTGTTAATATTTTAGAAAAAAATGAGAGAATCGCATTACTCTTTGATGGAAGGAAAGAAACGTAATTCCTTTTGCTATTCTAAAATTGTTTTTTTTTTAGAGAAAACAGAGTATGTTGTGGTTTATTATGATGTAGAACACTGAACGTGATGTTACGTGTTATTAAATTATGTGTTAACGTAACTTAAATGTTCTATGTCTAATCATCACTTAAGTGATTCGATTGGTAAAGAAAAAATTGTCCGTTTTTCTTTGTTGACAAATAATTTTTGGCGAATTGAAGATACGATGCTCTCCTTCCATCAGGGAATAAAGGATAACTATTATTTTTTTCCAAAATATCCAAATTATCGAAGAAACATGTGAATCCATTTAGCATTTGTCTCTCGCTTATTTATAGGACTTGACACCACCTTACACAACAACTTATAAGGGGTAGCATCACTCTAGGATCAACAAAAGGGTTCCAATTTGATAATTTTTTAGAATATTGGAAAAGAGTTCGGTTCGCTTCTTTCATGGTTGCACACATATTGAATCTTTTCATTCCACCGGACTCAGGGATCAAGAATGTTTAATAGGGTGGGTCAAAAAAATCGAATAATTTATTTTTGACTTTATACTCTGAAAAATAGGTTCGTAGACACCTAAAAAGAATTCTCTCCAAGTAGGAG